>JAHBCN010000211.1:0-100000 GCA_019359885.1 Listronotus oregonensis
TTTAACTTTTGTATAAGAGCTTTGGTAATATCTCTTAGTTTTAAACTACTGACGGCAAACTTTTTGTTAAATTACCCTTATAGTATAGGTTGTGATCGTCACTTTCCTTTTGTCCAGTAGCAAAAGCTTTTCTCTCTCTAATATTCAATGTAAGGGTCGTTTTACACACAATTATTGCCATAACTATGTAGAAAAATTAAGCCTAAAAACATATTCTTAATTTAATCAAAAAAGTTCCCCATTTGTCAAATTTACTCTGAAATTTTATTTTATTTTCAGAATTTCATATTCTTAATACATGGGTATTTAAAAGCATAAAGTTATTACATATTTTTAGAAAAAATGGCCTTAAACATTAAATACTTACTGTAAATAAATTATTATCTACAAATCTATGTCCCTACTAAAACTAACTAAATGTCGATCATCGACCTTTTCTCTCTTTAAATAGAAAAGCTAATGTATCCCCCTGCCGTTCTCTTTTTCGGCTACTTTTTTGTCTATTGTAATTTTTCTGATTTTTTTAAAAGCAATTTAACCCCTATCTTGAATAAAATGTAAAAAGTAATCCTTTTCTAAATCTGTACGGTGTAGTAATAACGGTGCAAAATACCGCGTCGGTGTAGCTGCAAATGTCGCGATGATCTATGAGATCCTTAAACTTGGATTGTCTTTCTGTAGGACATATATATTTTTTGTTCTTTTGGTGCTGTCTTGTTTTTCCCGCCTGTTTCTGTAAACGTACTTTACTAAATGGGTAAAGCGAAATTTATATTTATAGTACTCGGATCCGAGTTACTTGTCTCGACTGAATTTCGGAAGTGTAAACGACCACTCGGAAAACGTTGCGAGTGTGACTAGCCATTTACAGTTCCGAGATTCAGTCCAAGACGAGTAACTCGGATCCGAGTACTCGTAGATGTAAATTATGCTTTAGAGGAAATAAAGAGTTAAAATATTCATAGCCCAAATAAATATAAATATTAAATCAGCAGTAAAAGTTTTTATATATAACAAGTAATAATACAACGAAAATAACCTACCATGTCGGGCGTATGTGTTACAGGATTAGTTGACAAAGTAACATTTCCATGCAGTTTTGCCTCGAAAAATCCTGCGAAGCCAGTAAGTACAGATGCATTCGTCAAAGGAGGGAATCGAAGTATTTTATGTCTTGTATTGTCGGGAAGACTACCATCTTCAGTATAATTAGGGTGGTCGAACACAAACAAGGGTTGAGCAGGTGCTAGTTGGTGATAATTAGCTAAGTGAACCTACAATAATATTGTGGATTGACTATAAAACTACTTATGATCAATACACATATTAAGACACAATAAGGTGAAGCATGATTTATTGAAATTCTGGTTTTTTCTGGTTATTTTTTAGGATGTTGTACTTTATTTTGTTGCGGTAACGAAATTCTATTTCGCCATAACCAAAAAATCTTAAAGACTGATAGGCAGGGTTCCATCAATTAAAAACATTTAATTTAAATCACGATTTTAGTCAATCATTTATATCGCATGATCTTTTATTGCTAAATAAACATAAACTTTTATGAAGTAATCATCAATAAGAATTTCTTTAATCAAAAAGTAATAATGGGATATGTTCAATTTTCATTTTAGTTTTCCTGCTTTCTCTACTATTAATGAATTTCCATCAGTCGAGAGAATAAGTCCAAAAAACCCTTTCTACCGACGCTGATAACGCGACAGCACAGTGCTATAAGAAATGTTCCACACCTGGAATGTTTTTTTGTGAAACCCACCGGCACAAAGTATAGAAAGTATAAAAATAGTACAGAACTTTTGTCGGCCGAGGGCGCTACTTTTCAGGGCGTACTCATTTAAAGTGTTGCGCGGAAAGTATTATCTCCGTTTCTTCGACGTTAATAAATACAGTTATTTATTAAATAGAATAATATGATTGATAAACAAAATGAAAAGTCTATAATAATTGTACTTTTTACTTTAATAATACTGGATATTAATAAATATATTTGAAAATCATTATTTATCAATGAAAAAGTTACCATTACATTTTTCAGTAGTTACACAATTTTTGTGAAAAAATCTATACTTCGTATTTATGTATATAAAAATGAACCCAGATAATAGTACACTTTTTGTCACTTGTCAGACGTACCGTTACTATTATTATTATTACTCCTTAAAAATGCATATTGTTGTGGTTGACTAATCTAAACAAATAATCTAATAAAATAAAAATAATTCTCTGATGCTGTGCGGAGTGCATGAGTAATCGAAAAGGTAGTGAAAAAAAAAGCATTATTCAAAGAACCGAAAGTAAGTAACCTCAAAAATATTTAAATAAATATGCATGTATCCCAAATCAGACCATCTTTAGACTATTGTTCTCATGTCTGGGAAATGGCGTCCTCTACAACTCCATTCAAAGAAGAGCCTTCCCATGCTCACTGAAAGGCTTCCTCTTCTTGCCCACCGTCGAGCTGTAGGGGATCTGTCACTCTTCTATAGGTATTTTCTCGGCTTCTGCTCAGAGGAATTGGCCAGTATAATTCCTTTTCTGACAGCTACCAACAAAGCAACACGCAATACAACTTTTATGCATCCTTTTACAGTTCAGTTAGAGAGGCTTGAACTTCCCGCTTTCTTCGTTCCTTAATCCCTAGAGTGCGAGACTATGGAACCTGCTGCCCGCAGAAGTTTTTCCTTTTCCTCCCAATCTCCAAATATTTAAGTCCTGTGTGAAAAAACTTCCTCCTACCACACTTAAGACACCCACAGTACGTTAGTACTTAGGCATCAGCGTTCGTGGACAGTCCCAAGAGAAAAAAAAATTATATATTAATTTTGCAATTGTAACTACTTAAAAATGTAATTGTAAGTTGTTAATTTATAAATAATTGAATTTGATAATTATTGTTTACTTAGTCGTAGAATTTCGTTTATTTTCAAATATATTTGTTAGTATCTAGTAACTATTAAAGTAAAATATTTAGTTTTTAATTTAAAAAAATGTACAATTATATATTATAGATAAAAGTATCGCCCTCTGCCGACAAAAGTTCTACCCCATACTTCGTGTAAACAAATTTCGTTGAAAAGCCTATACCGTTCGGACTCCTGGTTTATAACTTCGTGCCTACCGGTATAGCAGGATAGGTTTACTCCTATATTTCCCCGCCTTTTCCAATCGTCCTGAACTTTTAGGAATTATTGCATAATTATATTCAATTTATCATTATTTTTATGGTCAAAATAATCATAGAGCACATATATCAAAGTGCAGCAAGAAAGATATAAAAAAAACTACAATTTAAAAGTTACCTACCACATATGGTGTCTCATAAGATTGCCTTAATGTTTTATCTGGTAATCGATTACTTTTTATCTCATTATGAATCTTGATTGACTGCAAAGGTGCTACGAAAGATGTATACTGACTTGGTATAGAGATTCCTGTTTTAGGTCTAAGAAAACGTTGAGCGCCATCTAAGCATTCTGGAGAGAGTTCATTGTCGCCAAAAGAACCTAAGAAAAATAATTAATTAATTCTTTAGCAAGTGTAAATGTTGAATGTTTTTTACCTAATAATTCTGACACTAAAATATCGGCTAGTTCTGGTGGTTCCCATTTTCTCATATCTTCTCTAACTAAAGTTACTTTGGAACCCCATTCTCTTCGTACTCTCTCAGCTAAGGTATTAACTGCATATGGATTTTTTTCTACTGCATAAACTTTAACCTTAAAAATATTTTAAAAAATCGACATTAACAGCTGCATTTAATATATTGGGCAAAGCCCATATTAAAGACTGTCCATTAAGAGGGGTCTAGCAACGTTAAGAAGCATTGTTCAAGTCATGGTTTATAAAACTTTTTGTCCCATTTTTATGTTTAGAAAACGGACTACGTTTAGATCTATGATTTCATCGGATAAAAAATCTATCCGATAAATATTGTTCCGGGACACCCCGTATAAAAACACGGATCCTGGTTTTACACCTTTTTATTGGATATCTGGTTTACAAACGTTTCTATGGTAACACTTTAACGTAACGTAATAATGACAACTGTTTAACCTTTAACTGACTGTCAACTTCTTATCTCGTCGAAATACAAAACTAAACTGGCCCGTGCGAACTTTCCTCGCGCTTTTTATAGTAAAGTGGAAAAGAATGGAAAAGTCTGGAAAAGTCTAGAATTAGCTGGAAGGATTCTTTTACTACAGGATGTAAGAAAAGTGTAAAAAGGATGTCTCCAGCGCCCTCAGGATAATCCGCAATGACCGTCGAAAAAGGGAAAAACTAAGGTAACCTATTTTAAATAAATTATTAACCTAAATAAAATAATTCTAACCTTTTATATTTCTAATAACTAAACACTAACTAAAGTCTGTAACATTGCCCCCTCCCAAGTTTTGATCGTCTCGATCAAGTATCTTCTCGATCTTGATAGCGACACAACTACAACTTTCATCTTCGCCTGTGGGCTCTTCTGAATTCGGTACACCAGATCATTAAGCCGGGTTACTACTTTATATGGTCCCTCCCATGACTTCTGCAGTTTCGGTGAACGCCCCTTGGTTCTTTTGGATTGTATAACCAAACCTTTTCACCGACAATGAATCCTTATGATTAGCTTTCAAGTCATAGCGGGACTTCATACGGTCACTTTCTTTTGTAGCTTATTGCGAACCCCTTTCGTGTATTTCTTGCAGCTGTTTACTGAGTTGACTTACATAATCTTCTGCTGGTTTTTCATTGGTAGAATGTTTGTCCAGTAAGTAAATCAACTGGAAGGCATAACTCCGCTCCAAAAATGACTTTTGCAGGTGACTTTTCCCGTTGTTTCGTGAACTGCGGAGCGATTAGGCTGTAAATATACTTGTTGGTCATTTACTTAATTTTCAGGTAGTTATCTTCTGTTAAATCTTTGACCATTCCATCTGACCCGGGGATGAAGGGGTGTAGTTCTGGTTTTATGGATACCCAGGAGATTACAGAGGTTCTTGAATAGATCGGACTCAAAGTTTCTACCTTGATCAGTATGTATTTCTCTTGGTACTCCATATCGGCAAATCCATTGTTGAAATAGTACGTCGGCAATAGTGGTAGCTTCTTGATTTGGTATTGCGTAGACTTCCGGCCATTTGCTGAAGTAATCCATCGCTACCAAAATATAGCGATTCCCAGATTTACTTATTGGAAATGGTCCTGCTATGTCTATAGCAATTCTTTCAAAAGGTGCTCCTACATTGTATTGCTTCATCTTGCCATGACTTCGTGTCTTAGGTCCCTTGCTGGAGGCGCAGTCCTTACACATTTTGCACCAGTCTTTAACATCGGCACGACTTCCCAGCCAGTAGAACCTTTCTCGAACCTTTTCAAGAGTCTTCATTACTCCGAAATGGCCACCTCCTATACCATTGTGCAAGGCTTGCAATACTTCTGGAATCCTCTTGGTTGGTAGTATTGTCTGATAGGTATGGCTTTTGCCGTCAGAACTTTCCCAGACTCTTTTCAATAGGCCATCTTTCATTACCAAAGAGTCCCATATGGCCCAGTACCCTTTATATCTCGGAGACTTTGAAGCTACTTTTTGATATGAGGGTCGTTCTAAATTTTCTGTCTTAAGTTTCAAAATATCTCCAAGATCAGGATCCTCTCGTTGTTCTTTTGCGAGGATTTTAGGGTCCCATTCTTGAGAGCACTGGATGCGTGTTCTTCGGCAGTGAAATTCATCGGGATCTTCTTGTTCTTCACGTCTACTGCAATGTTTACAATCTTCGGGGCAAGGTCTTCTTGATAGAGCGTCAGCATTTTTATGGTTCAATCCTCTTCGATGTTCAATCTTAAAATCGTATTCTTGAACACGTTGTAACCATCGAGCTATCTGACCTTCGGGATTCTTGAACTGAAGCAACCATTTAAGTGATGCATGGTCAGTCCTCAGGTGAAATTTCTGGCCATAAAGGTACTTATGAAAATGTTCCAGAGATTTGACGATAGCTAGAAGTTCTTTTCTAGTCACACAATAATTTCGTTCAGGTTTTGAAAGAACTTTGCTGAAATACGCTATCACTTTTTCTTGGCCATCTTGTATCTGTGACAAAATTCCACCAATAGAAGTATTGCTTGCATCAGTGTCCACAATAAATGTTTGATTGGGTTGTGGATATGACAACACTGGAGGATTGCAAAGGGCTTTCTTCAGTTGTATAAAGGCTGCTTCACAATCTTCGGTCCATTCATAGCTTTTGTTGTTCTCGGTAAGTCGATGTAATGGTCTTGCAATGTCAGCAAATCCATGTATAAATCTTCGATAGTAAGTGCACAATCCCAGGAAACTTCTAATTTCATGCTTGTTTTTCGGTGTAGGCCAGTTTCGGATAGCTTCTGTCTTTTCTGGATCGGTTTTCACTCCTTCTTCAGTAATTATGTGCCCCAGGTTTTTTTGAAAAAGGTGACATTTCTTTGGACTAAGCTTCAGCTGGGCAGATCTTAGCTTCTGAAAAACCTCTTCAACATTTTTCAGGTGGTCTTCAAATGTTTTTCCAAGAATAATAATGTCATCTAGATATACCAGGCATGTTTTCCAAGTTAGTCCCCGTAATGTTAACTCCATCAATCGTTCAAAAGTAGCAGGGGCATTGCATAGACCAAATGGCATAACATTAAACTGCCACAGTCCGGTTCCGGTCGAGAAGGCAGATTTTCCTTATCTTCAGGATGAAGTTCTACTTGCCAATAGCCACTTTTCAGGTCTAAGGTCGAAAACCATTTTGAACCCGTCAGCGTATCTAGAGTATCGTCTATTCTTGGTAATGGAAAACTGTCCTTCTTCGTGACGTCATTAAGTCTTCTGAAGTCAACACAAAATCTGGTAGAACCATCTTTTTTCTTAACCAGGACTACTGGAGATGACCATGGACTCTGGGATGGTTCTATAATGCCTTGGTTTTGCATGTCTCCAATTAACTTCTCAACTTCGTCTCTTTTAGCCAAAGGAATTCGTCGTGGTGGTTGCCTTATTGGTGCTGCATCACCCGTATTTATTCGATGTTGAACTATGCTGGTTTTTCCCAAATCCTTTTCAGAGAGAGAGAAAACGTCTTGATTTCTTCTTAAAAGGTCTTCCAGCTTAGTAACCTGCACTGGATTTAGCAGGGCCTTTGATGAAATCACCAGGTCTTGCAGAGCATCAGGTAGTTTACTTGAGGCAACTTCTACAGGTTTAGCAAAGGTATTGGTAACTATCATATTAGCAGGTTGATAGGTACCAATTTTGTCACCCTCTTTGACTTGTTGAGAGTAGTCCTTTAGGTTCATCATTCTGACAAATACCGTATTTCTTTTGTTTTGCGTCAGAGTTCTTGCGGGTAGAATTCCTTTAGCGTATAGTGGACTATTTTCAATTGGTTCGACTAATAGGATTTCACCTTCTTCTGATTCTTCACACCTTGCTTGGATAATGACTTCTGAATTTGGGGGTAGTATGACATCTTCTGTAAGTACAACTTCTCGAATGGATGCTTCATTGTTCCGTGGGGTCTCATTACAATCTCTTCATTATTAGTTCGCAGTATTCGTTGTGGAAGGTCAAGTACAAACTTCTGATGTTCCATAATGTCAAGGCCAAGGATAACTTCATCCATTATGTCAGCAACAAACACAACGTGTATAAAGGTTGTCGTCCCCAAGGTTATTCTGGCTTCATGTATTCCTTTAATTGGTATGACTTCTCCATTAGCAGATTCCAAAATGTAATTTTTCTCTGGACGGAATATTTTGCAGTGGGCTACGATGTTCGGCCTTACGATAGTATGTGTGGAACCAGTATCTAGTACCATTTCACATTCCCGACCGCATATATTTCCAGGTACTACCAAGCTGGAGCCGTTGTTTTGCAGCCGGGATACTCTTATTATTGTCGTTGATGGGGCTTGGTAGCACCTAGCCAGCTTTCGCCTTGAAAGTTTCTGGCAACTACTTTGGCAGGGAATTAATCTGGTACAATTTCTTTGGACATGCCCCTCTTTACCACACTTCCAGCAACAGATGTTATTTCTTCGTCTAAATGTCATAGTGCTGTCTCTTTCTGTTTGTTTTTTAAGGAATATCTCTTGCAACTCCTTCATCACTCTTGCAAAATCATTATTTGAATTTTCATCTTCTGGAACAAAGTTCATCCTTCGAACTCTTGTCTGACCTCTGGATGTTTGTTTAGCTGTTTCAAACTGAAGTGCATAGGCAAGAGCTTCGGATATTTTCTTAAGTCTGGCCATTCTTAACGCCTGGTTCATATCTGGATCACGTAAGCCTTCAATAAAACTACCTACTGCTAATTCTTGTTTAATTTCTTCTGGGTAGGCTGGATATGTCAAATTAATTAGCCGTACGATATCCGCTTCATACTCCTGAAGGCTTTCATTGTATCTTTGTCTTCGTCCTTGAAGTATCTCATTTCCAGTAACTTCACAATGGATTCATAGTCACATTGTTTTGCTTCGGGAATATTTCTTAACACCTCCATGGCTTCACCTCGAAGAGCAAGTACTAGAGCTCGTGCCTTTTCTGGTAAACTCCAATTGTTTCCATCGGCAGCAGCTTCAAACTGTCGAAGATATGTAACCCATGGTATCTTGCCATCAAAAGTTGGTGGTTTCATAATAGTTGTTGCGGTACCACTTTCTGAGACGACGCCTGTACTAGCTAGCTTTTGAATTTGTCGTTGTAAATGTTGCACTTCCTGTTGTATTTGGCCTTGGACTTGCTGAACATGACTTTCAACTGTCTGTACGGTGTGCTGTATTTCTTCTATTTCCTCTTTTACATCTTCTTTGGAAAGTTTTACCTCAAGTAACATTTGTTTTCTCATCTCATCTTGGCTTTGATAAAATTCTCCTTTTAGGTTTTCTCGGATCTTTACCATCTTTTCTTTCAGCTCCTTTTTCATCTCTGCTTGGCTTCTTTTAATGTCTTTTTGGATTTTCTCTATTTGATGTCGTGTTTCTTCTTGACTAATTCGAATTTAGCTCTTCATTTCTTCTAGACTTTTCTTCATTTCCTCTTGATTGGTCTTCATTTCTTCTTGACTTCTCTTCATTTCTTCTTGACTTCTCTTTATTTCTGCTTTTAGGTCTTCTTTTATAGAATCTTGGCTGGTCTTCATTTCTTTTTTTATGTCTTCTTTCATGGAATCTTGGCTGGTCTTCATTTCTTTTTTTAGGTCTTCTGTCATTTGCTTTATTAGTGCACTTAATTCTTCCATAACTGCTGTTTGTTGTCTTGTCCCAACTGGCATTCAAAAATTCTTCTTATCAACTTCGGCTTCCTTAGTATCTCGTTCCGCTTCTGACACCAAATGTTCCGGGACACCCCGTATAAAAACACGGATCCTGGTTTTACACCTTTTTATTGGATATCTGGTTTACAAACGTTTCTATGGTAACACTTTAACGTAACGTAATAATGACAACTGTTTAACCTTTAACTGACTGTCAACTTCTTATCTCTTCGAAATAAAAAAAAAATCAGGCCCGTGCGAACTTTCCTCGCGCTTTTTGTAGTAAAGTGGAAAAGAATAGAAAAGTCTGGAAAAGTCTAGAATTAGCTGGAAGGATTCTTTTACTACAGGATGTAAGAAAAGTGTAAAAAGGATGTCTCCAGCGCCCTCAGGATAATCCGCAATGACCGTCGAAAAAGGGAAAAACTAAGGTAACCTATTTTAAATAAATTATTAGCCTAAAATAAAATAATTTTAACCTTTTATATTTCTAATAACTAAACACTAACTAAAGTCTGTAACAATATTATCTGCTCAAACTGACCGGTATAAACCTTTGGAACTACTCATATTTTTATTTGATGGCGTCCTTTAATTCAATCCTCTTGTTTTGCTGGATCGGACGATCCGACGGTGGTAAACACAATAGTGTAGGCTGAATTTGGATTCAAACTCGTGTTTTGAGGTTAGAAATTTTAATGTTGTGTTGTGTGGCTGTTGTTTTGGTAACAATTGCATATACGGTTTTCTGCTATTTTTGGATTTTATGAATTTTTTTAATAAAATTACATTTAAGTATCCTTTGGGATAGCAAATATACTACCGGAGAAGAGAAATTGTGTTTAATTTTTGTTTTTTCAACCAAATAAACTTACTGGATCTTGGAGTGAATTTGAGTGCTGGGCGGGGTAAAAACGTATAAATTGATAATTATTTAGTTAAACATAACACACAGAAACAGAAATCTATTGACAAAATACGCAGAAAATCGGGAAAAACAACTTTTAATTTAAATTTAAAAAATATAGGTTAGAAATAAATCTAATATCTGATAACACATTCTTTCTACATTGTCAAATTCAAAATAAGTATCAACAGTGTTGCCGGACTTAATAATTTTCGGCCATCAAATTTTGATATTCTGGTTCTGTCTAAAATATAATTGGGATAAATAAAAAGGTGCTTTGCTTACCAAAACTAACCATGACCGACTAGGGGCTCTTGAATTTGTCTAAACAGTTGGTCATGGTTAATTTTGGTTAGTTAAAGCGGCTTTTTATTTTTCCCAATTATATTTCAGACGTGAAAATGCGGGAACGTATTCGAAAAGACCCTGATTTGGCAACACTGCACGCTGACGTTCCTTGTCATAATGGGGAGTTTTCGCATTATATGGAGAAAATCAATGGTAATTTTAAATTTTCAAATTAAAATAAAAAATATTAAAACACATAATTTCTCTTCTCCGGTAGTATATTTGCAATCCCTAAGGACACTGGAATATGACTATATAAAAATTTTACCATATAATCCAAAAATAGAAGAAAACCGTATATGCAATAATTACCGTTGTTTTTTATTTTCAGCTTTTCTTACCATCTGTCTTGCAAAAAAAAGTAAATATTGAGCAGGGCCGTATTTAGGCGGTGGCAAGAGGACGCCCGCCATGGGCGCAGCTACTTGGGGGCACGAAATCGGCTATGAATTTTTTTTTTCATCAGTTGTCAGTACCGTAGTCATATTATTATTATTTTTTATTAACAGAATTAATCAAGTAAATAAATTTTAACAGAACAATTTAACAACAAATTTTTGACTTAGATACTTAATTTAATTATTTTTAATATATTAACGGCCGAGTGATGATCGCGTTGTTAAATTTAGCAATGGACTTAGCAATTGTTAAAAGTTAATAAGGGTTTAGAATGTTTAACAAAACGTCATTGTCAGTGTTATTCAATGATTTTAGTAGGCAACCTGTCAAAATCTGACGTTTTGTTAAACATTCTAAACCGTTGTTAACTTTTAACAATTGATAAGTTAACAACGGTTTAGAATGTTTAACAAAACGTCAGATTTTGACAGGTTGCCTACTAAAATCATTGAATAACACTGACAATGACGTTTTGTTAAACATTCTAAACCCTTGTTAACTTTTAACAATTGCTAAGTCCATCGCTAAATTTAACAACGCGATCATCACTCGGCCGTAAGACTAAAAATGTATGAATTAATAATAAAATATCAATTTATTCTGATACCTAGAGCAAGAATGTAACTCTTTATATTTTTGTAACTATTTCTTTTTTTTTTTTGTTGCATATTATTTAATTTATTTCAGTATAGATGTTACGTTTTAGTAGCCCTGCTATGCACAGTATTTTTGTAACTACGATTTTATTGTTGAGAAAATTTATTCTAAGTTTAATCATCCGCAATTAGGATGTATAGTTAATTTACATTTTACTTCTTTCAGTCAGATACAAACAGTTATTTTATGTAAATCATGTCTCTTTCAAACGGTAGGCTAATATTTTCATATAAAGAAAATATAGCATTTGACACAGATTTCACCACAAAATTGGTATTTTAAAGAAAAGAAATTCTCAGTTCAAAAAACTTTAAATCTACAACTTTGCACTTTAATTTGTAAAAATTCCGGGGAAAAACACCCGAAATCCTCGTTTCGTAAAAATTCCTGGGAATAACCCCCGAAATACTCGTATTCCATACTCCCCGAATCCCCTGGTATTTGGGTGGGGCGCACATGTTAAGCCCCGCCAAGGGCGCGGCCATAACTAGATACGGCCCTGATATTGAGTACCAAAGTGTATCTGGAAGTCGAAAGCCGAAAAAAATCATGTTTTAGGTCAAAATTTCATTGGATCGAAATCGGTTTACTTCTGATTTTTTTTGTGGCATAAACGACTGTAAATTAAAATTTGTGACTGAAGGTTTTGAATCAGGTGATACCAATATCTGATCGACCCGATGGACATAAACGTAGTCACGCCCCTAAAAATATTAAACTCTAATTTTGTGAACGCCTTTAGGTTAAATATAAAAAACAACACCTAACATAGAATCGACAATATTCATTTTTTTAAAAATATGTAACACATTATACTTTATAAAAATACCACCAAGATATTTTGGCCCACTGAATTATATCCAGTGCCATTAAAGCTACACACATTCATAAGGCCCCTACAGACGGACGTTTTTGTACGCGTTTATGTACGTGCATTCAAAAACGCACATACAAAAACGTGAATGTGTATGTATAAAAACGTCACAGTTTTGAATGCGCAATCATTTCGAACGACGCTCACGATTTCTGGCGACGACAGAAATTTTGTGTGCGCCCGCAAAAAAATCTTGCTAGTTTCAACGTGTGGATATAAATTGTGCGTCGTACATCAGTAGCGTCAGCTGTTCAGGTTAGTTGTAGTATTTTTTTTTGTTATATTAATTTAAATTTGTTAATTTGTTTTTTGTAGAAATGTCCAATTGTAGAACACTGTCCCGCGAATTCCGGCGGGAATTTATTGAATTATACAAGGAACTTCCCTGTCTGTGCAAGTAAAATCCAAGCAGTATTTGAACAAAAATAAAAGAAATGAGGCCTATTCAATGGTGGTCACGAAGTTACAGATTGTTCAGACAAACGCAACTAAAGCTTCAGTTATAACTAAAATTAACAGTTTTCGGGGAGGTTTTTGCAGGGAATATAAAACGGTTTTGGCCTCCATGAGAAGTGGTACAGGAGCCGATGAAGTGTATGTTCCTTCACTGTGGTACTATAATCTACTTGTGTTTGTTTGTGACCAGGACATACCGAGAACATCGGTTTCGACCATCTACCTTCGTCCATTCTAAGAAAGTTGCGCCAATCATCTGGTTATAATGTCAGGTCTGCCAGTAGGTTTATGTGGGAAAACCTTTGCCGTTGTAGAAGCCAGTTTTTACACCACATGCGACGCGGTTTTTTTTTTTTTTTCATTTTCATTTGGATCACAGCAGTGCACGCAACTGTTGACAATGCTAAATCAACCACTTCCTTGGACATCGCTTAAAAACTGCGAATTTGTAGGTGCGTCTGTAGGCAGTGCTAGTGCACGTTTTTGTTTGTGCGTTTTTGAATGCACGTACATAAAAGCGTACAAAAACGTCCGTCTGTAGGGGCCTATGGACGCACGCACAAAGACGCGCTCTTCCGCACACGCACCGAAGGAAGGTAGTTTAAGCATTTGTCTAAAGCTTAGACCTTTTGCTGTTTTGTTAGAGAATACTTCTTAATGCTGTATTAAATATGCAAAAAATACAAATAAATGGATTCCGTCGAGGCGACACACCGACCAGTATAAACAAATTTGGTTAAAAAGATTGATGGGGCAAAATATTTATAGTCAAAATTTTTACGGCATGTAGATATTAGGATGTACTATATTGTGTTACTTATGGTAATACTATAGGATCTTTTAACACATTTACCCTGAAACCACTGTATTTTTTTAACCGAGAAACGTTACATGAGAGAATTGTCTATTTTCTAAAACTGCCCAGCGCTCATTAAAAAGGAAGAGGTACAATAAAAAAAAATACATAAGTAAAAATACCTCTTTTGACAGGAGTCTTGCTACATTAAGAACTGCTTGAACCAAAGGACCACGCCCAGCGCCTACAACCATAATAACGGGAGCACGTTTTTCAGACCATTGTTCAAGAGCATCATAGACTGCTTTTTGGTAAGTATCGTATTTTACTTGGTCTTTTTCAAATACCTAGAAAAACAATTTGAAATTCTTCACACCAGAATTTTAAAACAAAACTCACCTCATAAACTGTTGTCTCTAGATGCTCGGTTAGGGGTTGTAGAGGATTTTGTAAATAATCTTCACACCTAAATATTTAAAAAAACATATTATAATTTGATAAATAGGTAGGTAATAAAAATGCTTTTTTATTACCTCTTAGCTAGTTTAAACTTTACAGACTTGTTCACTAAATTAAAACTGCTTTAATACTTAGCAGTTTAGGCATAAAAACCAGAGATCTAGACTTGATCTTTTTGATTCTAGCTTAAGATAGTAAACCCAGGTTCATCGCAGGTGAGTAACGCATTTAAAAATTCATTACTTTCATCTTGGTACCGTACGAGAAGTTCAGAAGAGAATTCAACGCGTTGCTGTTTTTATTCCATAATCAGCAAATCCATCATCAGGGCAATTTTTCAGTAATTCAGATGGCAATAAATGATTTTCTCATTCCTACCAAAACTAATTTTGTAATATTGGTGACATTTAGAAATTCTTTTATTAGCAAAAGTCGTTTCGCGTGCGAAAAATCTTTGACCATTGTACGCATTAAACTTTTTACACCAATTAAACATCTGGAATTTTGATAAGATATACTTAAACTTTTTGCGAAATATTTCTTAGTTTGGCACCTTCATTCACCAGAAATCCAACTATTATGCGTTGCGTAACGGAATCACCCTAAAAAAACCCTAAAGCAACCTAAGGATTAAAATTTAACCGGTTGTTATGCCCATTCATGTTAAGAGTTAAAGCAGTTTTAGCTTATTGAATATGGATGTTAAAATTTTCCAACTCATATTACTGATTTGTATCTACTATATGCTAAGTAACAAAAATAAAAAAGTCCTTTTTCTATAAAAAATAAAATAACAAAAATTGCTTAGTCACAGGTTAGTTTTCCAAAAAACAGCGTTTAATACAATAAAATGGTTATTACAGTTTAAATTTTATTTAAAATTATCTCAATAACAGTATATTTAAGGAAACATACTTTCTAGAGCAGTGGTTCCCAAATTGGGAGGCGTAAAGCAACATTAAGGGGGGCGCGACAGCTCAAAAAAATTGATACAAATTTTTATCTTTAAAATAACAAAAAATCAGTTCAAATAAAAAAAGAGGATTTATATATGGAAACGTCTTTTGCAAGATCAAACTTGAAATTTGTTCTCATTTCCGAAATTGGCTTCATTAATCTATTACCACATATATCTCATCTAGAATAAAGAATTGATGAACACCAACAATATTTTTCTAATTTACATGACAATGATGAACATAAGTTTGCTTAAAATCCTTTTAATTTTGCTATAAACATCCTTCCAGAAGAAAGGCAAGAACAAGCTATCGACTGAAAACACGACTCAGTGGCGAAACATGACTTTAAAAAATTTGGTGATTACTACATTTTGGATAAAATATCTCCCCATCTATTCTTTAAACTACTAACCACAACTAACCAAAACTAACCACAATATTGTTAAGAAAATGCAGCACCATACTTGGCATTAGATTAGATTAGTGTTCAAATGTTATGTGTGTAAATAAATGCCTCCTTTATTAGTAAAAGAAATGTTTTTGTATATTCGGGGGACCATTTCTTAATTTCAAAAAGGGAGCGCCATAGAAAAAAGATTGGGAACCACTGTTCTAGAGTATAAAGTACAGTTAGCACTCAGTAAAGTTAGCTTTTTCGTTATGTGTGATAAAATTAAATATGCTAATTTTTATGTGACAAAGTATAATTTTGACATTAATAATAACTAATTTTACTTATTACAAATTATATTTGTAATTTACTACCAATAAAGCAAACCAATTTCTTACCCTTGTACAAAATCAGACATTGTATCACAGGAGTACAACTTTTTTCCTAAAAAGTTCATATATTTAACGTAGAGAGAGAAGTCTCCCTCAACATCCAAATGTATAAGGTACTGTACATCTATTGACATAAATCTTCTGATAATCTCCTGGTGAACTTTTGGAAGTACTGGCTTACCATATTGGTTAGTAAGAAAGTATGATGCTTTTAATACTACAGCCTTGACTGGTTCTCCAATCTAATAAAAATAAAATAAAAAATCCTCTAAATTTCGGAATTTTGAAAATGCAAGGGTAACTTGAGGAATGTCATGTAAAAAGCAGAAAAGTGACTATTAAAAATAATAAAAATTCAATATGGTGCTCTTTAAAAATAAATGTTGGTGCTGTCCGAGACACGAACGTCTACTGACAAATCTGAAGGCACCGTCATGTAGCGGAGATAAGAGTGGCTATAAATGTACAATTAAAGCTAGGAAAAAAATAAACCTAGCAAATCATTTTTACTATTAAGTCTTAAATATTACCAACCCATCTGTCGATTTCATTCGCAGGTGGAACATGTTTAACATCAGGAACTTCTAAGACAACTCCAATACGTTTATCATAGTCACAATATGTGCGAAAATCATTCCACCAATCCCACGAATCATATTTTGTATCTGCTATAGGGCTATATTGTGATGAATGTATCATGGGAATCTAAAAAAAATAGAATTTTACACATTCCAAATAAAATAGTACATCTATTTTGAACTTTTATAACATCTTTAGTTAACTTTATTTTACTTTAAATATTGCATTGATTAGACTGCAATTTCCTACAATATCTTCATAAATAAAAATGGCTACCCTGAAAAGTTTTCCTTACCAAATCCTAAACTTTGCTTGCTAAACTAAAAAAATAACACGTTTTACATAATAAAAAATCAATATTTCATTATAAAACGTAAATTATATGATCTAAGGAACACTTTTTAAGGCTACAATTTCAATGTTTTCATTAGGTATACTTCAAAATCTTATTACTAATGAATTCAGAATCAATTACGATAATATTTATAAACTATTTTACTCTCACCTGTACCCAAACAGCATAAGAAAAGCCAGAAATTAACTTATCGTTAATTATCCTCGTCAATTGTAAATTATTCGGTTTTGTTAGATGTATCAATATGGCAGGAATTCCTAAATGTGATGCGAATCCTAACTCTTGCTCTAAAATACTTTTACTTTTTTTCCTAATGTGGTCAACTTCACTATCCACATCTATCGAAGTTGTTAATTCGCCTTAAAAAAAAGCATCAGTTAATGATCACATACAACTTTTCGATATTTTTTTGTTAAAAATGACAAATATTTTATGACCTTCAGGGCGTTAACTTTTAATATTTTTTTACACGTCTTAAGTATTTCTAAAAATGAAATTCAAAATAGGCGCACAGCCTATAATGCATATGTTTTCAAATTTTATAGAATGTTATATTTTTCCAGAATCTGACCCTTCTACTCCTTCCGAATTTTTTACTCCATTACCGCTTTTTTATCAGTACTTTTTTATGGTTTTTGTGGAGAAACTATGTATGCGTAAATAAACATGATAACGACAGAATTTTTAATTTTAACTTATGCTCAAAATAAAGTTAGGGGTGAAAAACCAAATAAATATATATATATATATATATATATATATATATATATATATATATATATATATATATATATATATATATATATATATATATATATATATATATATAAAGCATAAGAATATATAAAATATATATTATTTGGATTCAGCGCCCCAAAAAAACCCCCATAACGATTTTCGGTTTGTCTTTAGCGGTCGTGTCTGGTAAACCCTCGAAGATTTTGGCTGCAGCAATGCAATTTGCGATTTGTATAAGTCACAAAGAAGGTACCGCATTATTAAAAATAATGGCTGATTTATCACCAAAGCGTTAATAGTATTTCTAATTCTTTCAAAAGTATTTTTCCGGTCAATTTTTTATGTAGCAAGAAAATACAAAAATATTTTTAATAACTAAATAAAAAACAAGACCACCTTTGGTACACAAAGAAATACACCTAATCATCAAAAAAAAAAGAAAGTTAAAAAATTAATGACAAATTCTCAATGCTGTTTGAAATATTTCACAATGTTCATTATTAAATACTCTACATCAGTGATTTTTTTACGGTTTTACACAAGATAACTGACAAATCTAAGATTACTACTTACAGTTCTATTGAGAATTATAACCGGTATTTCCTATTGCTTGCTTTAGGTCTGTTTGTTATTCAGAAAAAGTGTACACTATTTTATACTTTTTTTAGGTAAGCGCTCTTATCGAAGGTATATTTTAGTACTCGCTATGTACAAAAACTGAAGAATAGTGTGAACTAATTCTTAATAACAAACATACCTTTAATGAAAAAAATACTTACACAATACATATTTTTTATTCAATTTGTAGGAAAATTAAATTATATTTATAGGTTAAGTGAGGAAGTTCGCTTCAACTTCGCCTTTTATAAATATTTTTTTATTTACAATAAAGTCAGTTTATTATTTAGAAAGATCCGACATGACGTATCCCATGGCTCCGACCCCATAGGGCATCATGCGGAAGGCCATCCGTATCGAAGACCACTCCTCGCGTCCGCTCGGTCAGTGATCTTTGGCCAAATTCATTTGCCTCAGTAAACGAAGGGACTCAAGGACAACAGATTTCTGCATTTTCACCACCAGTTGTTCGGGTGAATGTTGACATGCGGGAATACACTTCAGCTCCCCCAACACATTTTCCTTTATGCCCCCCAAAACGCCGACAATCAGGACAACCAATCGCACGTTATACTCCGGATAGAGCCTCCGAAGTTCGCCAAGTAGATCCTGATATTTGGCTCATTTCTTCCGTTCCTTTATATCGATGTTAGTTTCCGCTGGGGCGGAGAACTCAATCACATACATAGAGTTATTCCTTTTATCAAGGAGAACGATATCAGGTTTATTTGCGCGAATTTGATGCGTAGTTGGGAATGCATAATTCCAATATATGCGACAGTTGTCATTTTCCACTACTGCCTCGATATCGCCGGGAGCAAATGGCAAAATTGCTGTTTCGTCGATGCTGTAATAATGTCTGAGGTGATAATAAAGTACCCGAAGCGCATCGTTATTATTATTATTATTATTACAATTAATTCAACTTAAAAAAAAAGAATGTTATTCAGTTTTTCCTGACTTGTACCCCTATATGATGTTTAATTAACAGTTGCAGATATTCAAATATTGCTAAGAACCATAGCTGGACATTAACTCGTTAGTCCGTTAATTAAGTTAACATTTTGATTTGAGTTGGCGGCCGCCTTTGCTTTTTATAAGGATTATTTTTACAGACACATGCGGGAAGCGGCACATTATAAGCCAATAAATTTTTGCCGCTTATTGTGGCTTTTGATCCAGTATGCGCCGCGCCGTAAAAAAACACGTTCTAACTCTGACATATTTGTTCAGGTCAGTCCCCAGTCGACAAGTGCGGAGCGAGGCGTGCCGCAAGTGAAGTGGCTTTTTACCCGAAGTTCCGGTTGATAAGGCTGGAATCGTATGACAAAAGGACAAAGATAGTTTAAGTGGCGGAGGCAGCAACGCAAGTAACAACAACGAGTGGCTAGACATAAAATCAATACTCGTTCAACGGTGCGGCATTTCTCGGGAAACAGATATTCATAAATCTGTTTATTAAAACTAATACTGCTATACCTTCAAGTGCTGCAGTTGTACGTCTTTTTTCCACGGGCAAAGATATTTTAACGCTGAAACGAGCTTCGCTTCTAGACAATTTCATGTCAATATCCTACTCATACCAGATGACTAAATTGCACACTCTAATAATACACGTCTTTTTTTCTCGAACCTAACTAGCCTGTTAACTTTCAGAACCCAAACCAACAGTTCTTATAAGTAGATTTTTAACGCAACGATATTACAATGCATTTTGTATCACGTGTTAACGGATTAACGATTAACGTTAACTTGCGTTAAATCGTCCCAAATGTAACGCTTTAACGTTTAACGAAGTTAATGATTTGAAAACGGTGCCCAGCTATGCTAAGAATTATCTGTCTTGTCAATACCTTGCTCATTTAGGTATCGTATGCTTAAAAAATATATTTTCAAACATTTTCTAGAACCCAAAACATACAATATATGCTCTACCCACCAACAATTAATCGACTCCATTCATTTCCCCTAAGGATTCTATCCGTCCTCCCAATAACATAAGGAGCGTTTGGGCCATTTAAGTCTCTGGAATAATTCGGATGAGTGATTTGTGTGATCAAAAAGTGAAAACCATACTCAAAGGCTGAATGAATAGCTGCCTTCAAAGATGCTGGGCAGCTGCTGTAAAGGCCGCAAGAAATGCGTTTACGTTTTTCACTTGCTTGGTCCGCGTCATCCATCATCTCTTCTAGAAAAGAAATTCTTGCTAATCTCTTTTATAAGTACTAAAATAAAAACCTACTTAACATTTTGTGTGAAAATGATTATCAACTACTTAGTTTTTTCAATATTCTGTACAATATATAAAAGAAATGGTGTAAGTAGCATTAATAATCTAATTAAAATTAGATAAAATGGTTCAAGGTTTAATAGAAAATCAAGTAAAGCCTTTTTATTTAAGGATTTTTGTATTTACAATATGCATAATAGTATGTAGTAACCTATTAAATAAAACACCATAATATGATGAATTTACAAAAATTGTTTCATAAGGACAAAACAAATTGTAAACCTATGATTTAAATATTACCTGGTTATCTTTGCTTAATGCTAAAATAATTACAAGAAACCTTACAATAAATAAACTTGCCAACCTTCTGATTTTTGAGAATAATAAATATATCTCAGTTATCAGAATGTCTTTAACATTAAAAGCCAAATTTAAATAATTTTAATTTTTGTTTAACTTGTATACAACTCTATGTAAGATTAAAATAATATTTGGTTATGTCTGCTTAACACTAAAGTACAGGCAACCTTAAAATCAATAAACTAACCATCCAATTTTTTAAAAATAATACAAATATCTGTGACCAGAAATAAATTTGTCAGTTATTAAAATAATCTTAAATTTTAAAAGCCAAATATAATTTATGTAATTTAATTATTGATTAATTTGTATATATTTGACTGTACGATTTTAATAATACTTGATTATTTTTGCCTAATGCTTAAGTAATTACAGGCAACATTAAAATCAAGAAATTAAAAAAAATAATACAAAGAATTAGAATATTTTTAGCAAAACATTGCCAATTTTTTTCTATCAGTAAGAGTAGGTAAATAAATACTCAGCAGTTACTAATATATTTGTGTCATCAGGTCGTTTGTGATTTTAAAATTGTCCTGTTATGTTTCAGTAATATAATTTCAATATAATATTAAAAATAATGTAAGTATCATGTAGTTACATTATTTTTAATATTATATAGTTAAGGTTTTCTCTATATTCTTATATGCTGACTGGTCTTTCCCCAGGCATATAACTTTTTGATATTTGAGGGCTAGATAAGATAAAACATATTTTAATGCTACATATTCCACATAACTCCATTTTTTAAGATAATAAGTCATAGTTCAATGTGCATAAAAAGAATCGATTGACCTTTATGAATTTGGAGAACCCTTTAACATTTAGAATTAAAATTATTAAAATTTTATCATAAACATTTTGAAAACAGAAATATTTTACAACAGTTGTTTGATTTCTTTTTGTTAAAATTTTTACTCGCGAGATATGCAAGTTTGTAAGGATCAATAGATTCTGTGTATGCACAGAATCTATACCCTGGCACCTGGACTAAAGAGGTCTTGTTTGAACAGTACCCCAAAAATATTTTTTTAAGTTTATTTTTTGTAAATAGTTGTCCAGAAATTTCCAATGAATTTCCATGTGATTATTAATGGATTTCAATGTGACTTTATGTATATTTCAGATTATTCAAGTGGTAAACAACTATTTCTATATAATTCCCAAGGAACCTTTGGGCCTTAATCTCTTTCCCATATTATATTATTGTATATGCAGCCAAAACAAAAAAACCCTCAAAGGAAAAATCTTTAAGTTGGTATGAAAATACCTTATTTTAAATAGGGCAGTGTATGCTTGATATGCCCTAAAGAAAAAAAAAGGGTCAGTAGCCTCTTTAAACAGGTTTTTATCTGTGGTTATTGAATACAATCTAATAAAATTTAAATTGGATGATAAGATGTAGGTTTTATCTGATCTAAAACCTTTAATTACCATCCACAGTTGTTTAGGCCACAAAAAAAATAATAAAAAGTAATCCGGTTTTGATCTGATGAAATTTGGACATAAGACATGATCTTTTTGTAGATTTCCGACTTCTTTTGGTACTCATTAGTTACTCTATTTTGAACTCTAAATTGAAAGAATAGCTCAAAACAATTAATAACAACCAAAATACACAAAAAAGTAAAATTTCTAACCTCAAAATCCATCCGAGTAGGTACATATGTCAGTTTAAATCCAAATTCTGTTTATAGCATCATGTTTACAGTCATACAAATATCCAACAAAATAGGTGGATTGATTTAAATAACAACATCGGATAAAAATATGAGTCCAAAACGTTTATACAGGTCATTTTGAGCAGATAATAAGCATCTGATAGAATTTCTAGCTGATGAAATCATAGATATAAATGTAGTAATAGTTAAACCTTAATGCATAAAGCAGACTGCAACCAGATTTGTTTCATCAGCTTCTGTCACCTACTACTTGTTAAATAATAATATAATTTATTATATTAATATATAATGTACAATTTGTGTTTTGTTCTAAAGAAGATAAAATGAACCAATTTAAAGAGACACCCAAAAACCATAAATCTCAATTTTTTTAATGGATAGAATGATTTACTCAGTTAAAAGCTTTAGCAAAATTACAAAAACAGCAGCTGCTAAATCACCAGCATTTAACGATGTGTAACGATGTTTGAGAAAAGAAAATATTGTGTATATGTATTTTAATTTTTTTAGTATCCAAATTTATTTAAATTTAGAATTTTATGTTTGTCAATAAAAGAAATCATTCTACTCTTTACAATTTTCTCGACTATTTTAGAAAGAGTTCGTAATAAACTAATTGGTCTAAAATTTATTATAACTAACAAGATATTATTTATTGCAGATAATAATATATGGACGGTAATTTTTGCAAAAAAAATACTTGTCTAACCAAAAGAGCAAAAGTTATGGTAGGCTACTATACTGCAAAAAACCAACACATCATATTACAGCAACATTCTTAATCGAAACAACATCCTCAAAATCCTTTCTTTAACACTTCAGTCATATTTACAGGTATTTTTGTAATATAAAAACACTATACTTCTAACGTGTTGGATGAACATTTGCCGGCATATTTAGGATTTATTAATAAATAAATCTAAACATGACCTACCTTTTAATAAATCCAGAAAAAGAGTCTTTTTGTAAAACTTAAATGAAAAGTGTTTTAACTTAAAAATTAGAAATAATAGAAATTAAAACAATTCATGCAGGCAGACATGAATATTTTTATTTTTTAAGGTTAAAAAAATTAGAAATGACATTTATAAATAAGGTAAAGTTGCTTTGCTTTGCTTTCACTTTTTTTGGTCTCCGTCGGTGGACGTTCAACCAGCTCTCCCCTTTCCAGACACACGTTGTTATCAACGTGGCTTTCCCAGGCTTTGTACGTGGAACTTCTGGATAGTCGGGCTCTGTAGCCCCCAAAAATTCCGAACTTTTCAAAAACTTAAATTCTCAAAATTTTCTAAAATATTTTCTTATCGATGCAGGCACAAAAAATGGACATCCGACCAGATGACTGCTACTGGTATTGCGCATAACCGTTTTCTGTCAGTACTGCCTCTTCCTGCTGAGCGCGCAACCATCTTCCGCCATTAGGAAAATCCCTCGTGCGTGGGGCTCCCAGAAAGAAGCAGATATAGGAATCATCGCTCACAGCGCTTGGCCCCAGAAGAAGGACTCCATCTTTTGGCTTGAGTTTCTTCTTGATCCCCGATGGTAAAAGCCGTTGATACAGCTCCTTCAGCCACCTTCCCGGAAAAAACTATGTAGTTTTTTTATCGCGAGCACTTCACTGATCGGAGGTCAAATAGAAACTGTAAGGTAAAGTTAGTAATAAGCAGGCTTTAAACGTGCTTTAAATTTCTTCTTAGAAATTCCGCGCCAACGTACCAAAATAAAGTAGACCTCTAAACATGTCCAAAGAAACGACTGCTTTTCCTTTCGTATTTTGTGACTGCCGACTGCTGTGCTAGCTAATCATTTTACAATGTTTGTAATTGGCAAACATTTTCAAAAAATGTAATGAATGATTCCTATTTATTTTATAAGACGTAATATAAGATTATAAATGCTCTAAAATTTTAAAAACGCACATACTTAAACTGCAATGAAAAAGCTTTTTAGTCGTTTTTTTATCAAAAAAATGGCAGACAAATTTTACTAATTCGCAAATCGCATTACACCCTCTAATTGCACTAAATTAAGATGGCGCTGATGTTCCGAAGGACTGGTTTTAAACCAATAACCTCGTTGTTTTAAACTTCACTTTATATATTGCGGTCAAGGTCATTGGTTCTCATTGGTTCACACCGTACCCTTCGCTACACCAGCGCTGTTTTATTTAGTGCTATTCTGGGGCCACTTTTTGAGCCAAACAGTCATAAGAGATGGAGCTCCTTTATCTTTTCACTCTCCATAATTAGAAAGAAAAATTAAAAGAAATACCTAAGAGTTCCTTAAAAGACCAAGTGCCCGCGATAAGAAACTACATAGTTTTTTTTTGGGAAGGCGGTAAAAGGAGCCGATCAACGGTATTTATCTTCGAGAATCAAGGAGAGACTCACACCAAACAATGGAGTCCTTCTTCTGAGGCTAAGCGCTGTGAACGAAGAGTCCTATAACTGTCTTTTTCGTGTTTGGGGGCCCACGAAGTATTTTGCCATGGCGGAAGATGGTTGCGCGCTTAGCCAGGAAGTGACACTACTGATAGAAAACGGATATACGTAATAATAATTTTGTAAAAAGTTGGAATTACTGGGGGTTGAGAGGTCGATTATCCAGAAATTCTACCTACGAAGCCGGGGAAAGCTTACGTTTTTCGGAACGTGTGACTAGAAAGGGGAGAGCTGGCACATTGGTTCCAGAAGGCCAGAAACAATTATTTCAAAAGGAAGACAACAATTGTAACAGTTACTAACCTTATTCTGTCAGTGTCATTTTACAAGAAAAGTTAAAAGTTTTTGATAACGAAACATTTTAAATACATATGCCATCCAAAAAGAAAAAGTACAATGCCCGATTTCCCGCGGTAAATAAATATCTAAAAATTCTTTAAAGTTGTTTGTGTTCATTTTTTCTAATATGTTGCAGGGTCGCATCAAAAAAATTATGCAAACAGATGAAGAGGTGGGAAAAGTGGCACAGGCTGTACCAGTTATTATTTATATCCTTTTAAACAAATATGTTGTTTTTGGTTTTTGGTTTGCATAAAAACTTATAAATATTTACAAAAAAACATACCAGACCTTAACACAAAACAATCACTAAGTGTAGTTACTAGATCTTAGATTTAGGACATTTAATTTTTATTCTCAGTATTAAAATAGTACATAAATCTGTAGTGGTTAAATGTTAACATGCATACTTAATCCCCTCTAATATTCTATAGATAATTTTCTCTCTTAAAAACCAGTCTTTTTAGTATAAATTCATCGGTATTTATGAGTAGACAAACATTTGCTATGTTCCATGCTTTATTTAAATTAAATAGAATCTATGCAAGGGAACCAAGAGTATATTTATTTTTGGTAATTTTTTACTTACCGGGCCCACGGCTGATTTTATTGAAATTTTGTATACTGGGGTTTTGGCGCTGATCACGAATCTGAAGTCAAATTTTGTCGGACACTTTTAGTTTTGAGTTATAACGTCCTACTCGGACCTAACCTCAAAACTGTACAATTTTTTTTAAAATTCCTCCTTCTTAAAACTAATTACAGCCAAAATGGAAGATTTTATGGAAATACACTTATTATTTTATAAGATAAATTTAATTTCACCTTTATTTAACAAATATTTTTAGTAAAAAGAACAACAAAATATTATTTTACTCTTAAAAATGTCAACAAAATTTTAGTGATTTGAAGTTTTATGTTGGTACGCCAGACACTCGCGAAACAATTAAATGGCCTACTTTATAAATTTAAATTATTTTTATTTTTCGGGATTTAAATTTGAAAAGAAAGCCATTCAATTGTTTCTTGGTTGCCTGGCGTACCAACAAAACTGTCTAAAATAACTAGACAATTTTGTTGACATTTTTAAAAGTAAAAGTAATTTTTTTGTTGTGCTATTTTTTATTAAAAATATTTGTTAAATGAAGGTGAAATCAAATTTATCTTATAAAATAATAGGTGTATTTCCATAAAATATTCAATTTTGGCTGTAATCAGTTTTAAGAAGGAGGAATTTTAGGAAAGTTTGTACAATTTTGAGGTTAGGTCCGAGTGGGGCCTTATATCATAAAAACTAAAAGTGTCCGACAAAATTTGACTTCAGATTCGTGATCAGCGCCCCAAAAAACCCCAGTATACAAAATTTCAATAAAATCGGCCGTGGGCCCGGAAAGTAAAAAATTACCTTATTTTTTTACTATAAAGGTAAAAATATTTTTTAATAAATGACTGCACTTCCTTTTTGATAAAGATATTTTGACCCTGGGAAGTGTCCATTAATTATGTAGGGCGACTTTTTGACCCTCCCACCATGGTGAGATGTGAGATTTGCCTCTAGTCTCTCCCCCACCCTTATCTCATGTAAGATTTTTCAAAAAGCATATTTTAAGTGTAAATGTTTTAATATTATTATTATTATTATTAGTGGATTAAGTTAGGCGGCTATAGCCGTTCAAACTTGTATTCTAATCAAGACTGTCATACATGTTTTTAAATGCGTTCACTGTCTCCACACAAACACAACTGTTCGGTAAATTGTTCCACTTCCTGACTATTCTATTTGATAGAAAGTGTTGACGACAGAGCTTATAAAAACGCTCTTGTTTTAACTTGTATGTATGCCCTCTTAATCTGTCGTTTCTGTTTAATTGGAAGAAGTTTAAGCTGACAAAATAATGCCCATGCAATATTTTAAAGGTCTCTATAAGGTCTCCCCGAGTTCGACGCTCTGACAAAGTTCTTAAGTTTAAAACTTTCATTCTTTCCTCATAAGATATATTACGGATAATTGGACACATTTTGGTGATTCTTCATTGGGTTTGTTCCAAGGCATGAATATCTTTAACGAAATATGGGTTCCATACTGAGGCTCCGTATTCAAGTATTGGGCATATATATGTCTTATAAATTATTTCTAAAAATTCTGGCGAGATGTTCTTAAATGCCCTCTGTACCATGTATGAAATAGTGTTGGCCTTTTTAACTATCTTTCCTATATGAAGCTCCCATTGAAGATCATTAGAGATCAGAATCCCTAAATCTTCTTGAGTGGATACTGTTTTTAAGGTGACTTCTCCAAGAGTGTACTCTAAACAAGGATTGTTAGAGCCTATATTCAATACTGAACACTTTTCTTTATTGAGTTGCAAAGACCATGTAGAACACCATTCTTCTATTGTTTTTAAGTCATTTACTAGTACATTGTAGTTTGTTATTGGGTTATTATACAACTTGGAGTCATCAGCATACATGCAGAGGGAGATGTTATTCCTTTTGCAAGATCACAAATAAAAACATTGAACAGGATTGATCCCAAAACAGAACCCTGTGGCACTCCGCTAGTAACTCTGTATGAAAGTTCGCCATTTATTCTGACACAACATGTCGTGTCTTATAAAAAGTTCTGGATCCAATTAAGTAAATTTCCCCTTATACCAAAATGTTCCAATTTTTGAAGCAGCCTTTTGTGAGGTACTTGGTCGAAAGCTCGACTAAAATCTAAATAAATAATGTCAACTGGCTGTCTTTAATCTTGCAGTTTTGTCCAATAGTTTACACATTTTAACAGATTAGACACCGTTGATCTACCTGGTAAAAACCCATGTTGGTTGTCAGTTAAAACGCCATTGTTTAATAAAAAGGTGGTTAATTCGTCAGCAACTAGTTTTTCCATTAACTTGCATGAAATGGATGTAAGACTTACTTGCCTATAATTCTTAGCTTCGAATTTATCGCCTTTTTCATAAATAGGAATCACTAAAGACTCTTTCCATTCTTGGGGAATTCTTCCCTCATTAAGAGACGTTTGCATAAGTTTTTGTAACACATGGTGATGAGCAAAACAAGACCAAGACCAAGACCGGCCTAGTCTTGGTCTTGGTCTTGGTCTTGCAAGCCTGGTCTTGGTCTTGCAAGCCAAAAGTGGGTCTTGGTCTTGGTCTTGGTCTTGCACCACCCGGTCTTGGTCTTGGTCTTGCTGCAAGAGTCTTGCTGGTCTTGTTTTTTTTGGTAGTAATAATTTAAACTAAGCAATCTTGAATAAAATATATTTTTTTAATACTTAAATATAAATCAAGATGGGGACTATATTTTTTGCTTTAAAATTTTAAAATATACCAGTTTTATTTTTAAACGTAAATTTAAATTATTTGATTAAAAAGCATATTTTTAATGAAGGCGTTTATTTATTTATAGCGCCAGGGCCGGATTTAATTTTCGCTAAATATTAAAAAAATATATTAATTTACCATTACATTTTTTAAAAAATTAATCGTAAATTTGCCGCCCATAATATTTGCCTCTCTAGGCTTCAGCCTACTCAGCCTTTGCGTAAATCCACCCCTTTATAGCGCTCTATTTTTGGTTAAATTAAGACACAACCTTCTTTTATACATTTGGTGGTATATGGAAACATTTTAGGGATAAGAATTATATAAATTTTCTTTAAAGAAGCAGATAAAATTAAAGCAAATACAAAACTGTTTACTGTGTGAGCAGAGAAAAAAGACTTTTAATTTCAACCAGACGTGAAATATATGTGAAAATAATTCTGATATGTAATCATTGGTTTCTGATTAAAAAAAAAAGGTATTTAAACAACTTTTCAGTTTATATGAACTTTTTACCTTTAAATTGGTTAAGAATTTGTCCTACAAAGTTTGTAGAAATACTTTATAAACAATCTGCAGATACAAGGGGGCCCAATAGTGTGATAAAGCTCGATATCTCCTAAATCGTCCATTATAGTGAAAATTTAAACATATAAAAATTATAGACAAAAAGGGCATACAATGTAAAATTATTTTCTATTCCAGAATTTTTCTATTAATCCACTGCCATTCAAGAAAACTCCCTTATTTTTAGCTTTTCCCCTAAAATGAAAAATTTATGGCGAAAAATCAATTTAGAAAAAATCGCCACCCTGTATATTATGCTGGAAATTGTTATATAGGAACAATGTCGACGTAGATGGTTTTTAAATATTATTTTCGGTGTTGACTTTTCCGTCTAAACCGGAAGTGATTTTTACAATCCATGTATATAAAAAGTATTCCTTTATCACATGGCAAATATATTTTTTATATGGTGCTACCTCTTAGAGTGTGAAACAAAAATAATGTATTTCTGGATTTTGGAGATTTTTGATCCACCCTGTAAGTGGCATCACTTGATAGCTAATTTAAAAAAAAACATTAAAATTATGAAAGTAATAATCAGCTTCCCTAACTTTTGTACCCCTAGTTTTGGTGCTTTACTTTCTATAAGATTACGTTCATAATTTTCTTTGGCCTTTCGGATTTGATATGAGACAGTATTACAGGTGTTTCTATAAATTTGATAATCATCACTGCCATTGGATCTCTTGTAAATATGCCAGCATTTTCTTTTCCTATTTATTTGTTTCTGAAGCTCAGTAGTAATCCACGGTTTACTTCTTGAAGTTTTCGCTTTGTATTCAGGAATAAATGAACCGACACATTTGCCAACTTTCCTTGAGAATTGCTTCCATAATTGATTTACTTCAGCAGAAGACCACAGTACATTTTGCAAGTGCCGGTTAATATCATCATATTTGGCGTTTTTGAAATTTTTCTTCATTATTGATTTTGAATCTGTTGTATTACAGAACAATTGTTATGTGGCTATGATAACCAGGTGGTCACTAAGGCCTATGGGTGGCTCAAAAGATATTTCAGAAACAAGGTCAGCATCGGAGGTAAACACCAGGTCAAGTGTAGATGGTCTGTTATTGTTGCGAAATCTAGTAGGTTGTTGGATATGTTGAATTAAGCTTGTTGATAAGAATGTGTTCATGAAAACATCTCCAGCAGATTTATTCTCTGAGTAAGAGGGTTTTTTCCAATTTAATCCAGGACAATTAAAGTCACCAAAAATAAAAAGATTTTCCAAGTTTGAACTGATCTGTGTTATTGTGTTCAATAGTGGTTCATCATGTTCGTTTCTCAAATTTGGGGGTCGATAAATACATGCAATATTTAGGTGTAAATCTCTTACTTGTACCTCCAGCCATGTTGATTCGATTGGGTCTAGATTTATCTTGTTATTCATTTTTACTATAGTTGGCATGCCTTCTACATCTTTTTTTACATAAATACAGGTCCCACCTCCTCTTCCTGAAGCACTGTCACTTCTAAAAAGGTTAAATTCTGGGATACTCACTAAGTTGTCTGGTATTGAAAAAGATAACCAAGTTTCGGAAATTAATATCACTGTGGGTTTAACAGAGTGTATAACCAGAAGTAACTCATTAAATTTTGACATCAACGAAGCCAAGTTTGTATACAGGAACTTTAGTTCTATAGCTTTTTGGGTACTATTTGTTTGTGCATTTGGAGGTCTGCATTGTGAAGATCCGCAAGCTGGAAGTGGTGCCTGTATTGCTGAACTTAGACTAAAAAACTCTGTTTTTGAGCACTTGAATAATTAATGTGTTGTCTGTATCTATTTAGTCTATTGATAAAAACTGGGCATTTTTGGTCACGGGCTGAGTGAACTCTTACAGCTAAACCAACCTTCTTACAGTTTGGGCAGTCTAAGGTAAAAGCTTTACAATGTTGACTTTCATGATCTTCCCCACATTTATGACAACAATTATTGTTTTTACAATATTTAGCCACATGGCCAAAATTACAACATTTAAAACACATTACTACATTGTTGTATTCCTGGCAATATACAGTCGTTAGGTCAAATCCAATTTTCTCCCTTTTAATAAACCATTTAAATACTTCCGTTCATTTGTAATACCCAGTTCTCTTTTCTGGGATTTCGACAAACTTTCCTTGTGATGACCTTCATGTCTCTAGCAACGTCATTCCCAAAAGTTTCCTTAAGTTCTGAGTTCTCCCATAATAATTCACTAATAAATTCCTCTGAAGAAAGTCCTTTCATGATACCAGTAATCATTAGCATTGGGTCAGTGTTTTGTATATCTTTAACTATAAATTCCTCTTTACCATTCATACATTTTTTCAAATTCTGTTGTTGCTGCTCATTATGGCATTCCAGTAAAACTCCACCGCTATTTAAGTGCACCACCCTTTTAAATTTTTCCGTTCCTTGCTCCCTCCCAATCAGCTTTTTTATTTCCTGCAAAACCTTTTTCGAATCATTTTGATTTGCTAATCTGACAATGCTCTCATGTTTTTGTGGCTGAGGTGGAGTTTTCCACTCCGCGTTGTTATGTTCCGCAACTTCCTTTGTCTTTCGCGCTATTTCACTATATGTTTTCTGACTTGGCATTTTCGCGATTTCATTAGTAATATTAATTTCCTGTCTATTTTTTGAATGCTTAAGACTAGTATTTTCAATTTGTACTTATGCTATCTTTTTTGTTAGTAAAGTTAACATTTTGTGAATCACAAATGTAGAACGTCTTATGGTTTTTCCATCTTCTTTGGGTACATAATCACTTTCTGAATATTCATTAATAGTTTCCAGTGCATTCATTGTGGACTCCAGCATCACGGCTACTGAATACCCATTTTCTTCCTCGTCTTCAAGAATATCAATTGAAATTCTTATGGGCTTAATTGCGTTGGATTTATTACAAAAAACATTATTTGCTTAATTATTTTTATTTAAACTACTAAGAATGTAGTCTAGTAGAACAGTGAGAAAATCTCATTGTATAAGCTTTGCTTATTGTATTAGTGTATGTAGGATTAGCTATATTTTAGTTGAGAAACATGTTTTACTTATTTTAACCCAGTTAGCTCTCTGTTTCTTACATGAAAGAAAAATTACTTAATATTTGTTGAGACCCTCCCCCTTCACCCCCACATTTAGGTGAGAATCGACTCAACTGCTTCCCCCTAAACTCCTTACGTAATAAATGGACGCTTCCTTATTCATAAAGTGGTCCAGTTTATAAGTGCAATTATATCCTTTAAATCAGAACTCAAATTAAAAATGTTTAATTTTTTTCTCTTGCCTGAAATAAATTGCTATTTTGCTGCTTTAATTTGCAAGAAAAAACATTCTTAGCTTACTATTTGCTAATTAGTTGCCCTCTTTTTAAATATGGTATATTTTTATTATAATTCTGTATGTTTGTACAAAAGTATTATAGTGCTTCTTGTAGCATATTGAGTATCCTCATCAATTTTTAAAAGTTAGTTTCAATCAGCCTCTATCTTGCTAGGATCTAAAAAGTTTATCCAGTTTAAAAAAACAAATGTAGATCAAACGAAAAGTCAAGTTTAAAGCTTTTTTCAAGGATTTTATTTTTATGCCTTACCCATTGTAGTATTAAAACTAATTTGTAAGGAAGTACAAGTTTAATAACTTTCATTTTTAGTTCCACTTCATTTTGCACTCTTATTAAATGGCCTGAGCTATCAACATTCAACCAAGATCAATGGCTCTGTATATAACCATATTATAAGTTCCAATAACACTAAAATCTTGGACTTTTCGGTTAGTGATGTATCTCCAACCGTTTTCAAGTGATCACTTAAAACTATTCTTTAAAGCTACGACTTATATACTATCCCTTGTTCACTGAAGCTTGAACGACTTTTCACGGTTCAGCAACAGCTGCCACGTATTTGGAATATCGATGCTAGGCTTGCTAAATACATTTTGGTTGTTTACAATTATCATAGCTTTTTTAAATTTTCTTTTTTTTTTCAGTGAGTTTCTTTATGAATAGTTTTTTCTTCAGACCATTGTATGCGGTGTTGTTTTGACCAAGCGTGTTCGGCAATCCCTGATTTAGACGTTTCACCTCGTTCCGTATGTTTTTTGTGTTCTTTGACTCTAACTTCGAGTGGTCTTTTCGTTTCCCCGATGTATACCTCACCACATTCGTAGGGAATTTGGTAGATACAGTTATTATTTGAAACATTGTTGTCTGGTCTCGTCTTAGTAAGAATGCTTCTTAGAGTAGTTTGTGATTTTTTCATAGGTAAAATAGGTAAAATTATGTTAACTTACATACCAAATTTCATATCTTTATGTCTTATTATAACAAAATTATGATGGGAGAAAACACACTGAAACGTTTCATTATGTGCGTTAGGCCGGAACTTGGCCTTAAAGATAATAATTTATATTCATGAATGAATATTGTGGCGCAGTTTGGTTGTATTTACGGGGTATTGAGGAAACCGTAAGACATAGAGCAGTTCTATTTGTATGGTCTCGGGATGGATTTTTAAAACAAATTTAAATGTGTTAAAATTTCGAGACTAACTCGATTAATTTTGGAGATACAGGGCGTTTTTAAATTTTTGTTGATTTGACGAGGTTCCTGTATATTTTGTAGATTTTTGTGTAGATTCCAATGGAATACTGATTTTTTTTGGACACCGGCCCTGCATATTATTTTACCAATCTACTGCAAAAGAAATTAAATTTTCCATGAAACCCCACACTATATAGTATATAAGTCAGCTCAAACTACCATTTTTGCCGTTTTTCTTTTTCAATATTATCCAAATACTAATAAAAGTATGTAGCGGGGTTTTAACTAATTTTTTTTTTATGTCAAGACTCTTTATAAATATAAAGTCCAATATAATGCCATTAATAAAATATTCTTAATTTTTTTATGAATCTCTTTTTAAACTCCCAAAAGAAATGAGAAGCACCAAAGTTTGATAAGTATCCTACCAAAGATTTAAACCAAACCTCCCTCCTCACTGTTAAGTAGAGTCCTTAGTATTTTTTTGCCTTATTATAATTCTTTTAAATGTATAACATTTTATCTTTTGTAATATTAATTTTGTCAACCAGAATAGTTACGCTAAAAACTATGTATAAACTTGAGATTTCGGAATCGGAGAGAATCTGCGGCTCGGCAGGTGTTCTTTGCGCCGCCCGTTGAACGATGGATGGTTCGTCTATTTTTTTGTGAGAGCGCATATTGTATCCTTACTTTATCCTTTGTATTTCTATGGGAATTGTATATAAATTATATGCAGTATTGTCAAGGGAAATTAAAAAAAAAATAGCTATTTCATATAAATTAAAAATCAGGGTTCGAGGATACATGTCAATGGATATATGTCATGATATATATCAAATGATTTTTTATGATATATATCAATACAAAAATGGTTTAAAAATTTTATATTATTAAGTAATTTGGCGTTTGTTACTGTATTTCTACTTTCCAAATATAGATGGCGTTCGAGTAGAGTTAAAACATAGTCCCTAATAGTAAGTTCTAATCCAAAAATGGCAACACCTCTGCCGGCATTAATGGCGTCAGTCGTGTCAGAAAAATTTCGTTACGAAAGAGTAAGTTTTTTTGTGTTTATTCCATTATTTTTTACAAAGAAAGTAATTGATAAAGTGCAGAGACGATTTTACTTTATTATTGAGTATTTAAGAAGCATTAAGTAACTTTTGTATGTATAGAATATAACTATTAACAAAATGGATATATATCCAACTTTGATTTATATCAGATATATATCATAAATAGCCGATATTTTAATATTTATAGTAAATATCGGATATGTTGGAACCCTGATAAAAATATTTATGGTTGCCCCAAAAAAATATGTCAGTCTGTAGTCACAAAAGTATTTAATAAAAACTTGTTTTACCATACACAGTTTGGGTTTATAGTTTTTGTTTTACCCTTGTATAATATATAAACATAATATCTACAGTTTGCCTTTCTTACGACTTTTTAAAAATTACCTTTTAATATCAGAGTTTTATATTTGTAGTGTTAATTAAATATTCTATATTATTATTAAAAAATTATTGGTACCCCAAATAGGCTTCATCTTGTAAAATATCTTTATGTTTTTGGTGTATGGGATTGAAATGTCAGTTTGATGTAGTATATGTCTAATATCTTTTAGATTAGATCTAATCTATTTAGATATGGTAGATTTCACAATAATTCGTTGATATCTTGACCACAATAAAATTTAAATTACAACCCTCAGTGAAAAACCCAAACTGACTGACAAATATCTATTGTGTAGGCACCGCACCTTTTAAAAGGGTACTGGTCCTGATTACCTACTAATATTAATAGTTTAGGTTAGCTATTTTGGATGCTCAATAACACACACGAAAATACCTTGACAAACTCCAAACGACTGATGAACTAAGACGAAAAGACTCTGCTTTATATTCAACACCTGAAATTTGCCTATAACCTACATAATATACCAATAAGTAGGTACAATAATAAATAAAGACAATTTTAAGTAGCAGGTAAAACGAGAAATCAACGAATTATTGTGAAACGTACCATACCTAATTTTATTTTTGTAAAATATTTTCCTTAATGCTACATACCTAAAGCATTAGAAATGTTCATTGAATCACTACTGAAAAAATCTATGCAGATCACACAATCTCGAAATGCTAAAACGCTTACTCCGTCCCACATGAAGCAGTGTATACTTTCTGAAAGCCGTTTTGATTTTTTAAAAGGTATGTTAAATATTAAATAATTATGTGTGACACTAGTGTCAAAACTGATTGTATGTTTAATAAGAGAACGACGTTTTTTTGAACAAATCACTTTTTTTTCCACCAACATTAAAACTAAAAGAAAGATATTTAACCCTTGTATATATTTCTAATAAACAAACAAATTTTAAACAGAACTTTTATATGTCCACTGGAATGTAATATCCATTAAAAATTACAAGTAAAATGACCCTTATTTTTTTGCATTATTAAACCAAAATTTTCTTTTAAAACCAGTATTAAAAGTAAGTCACAGTTTGTAGCAATCTTACAAATCCTTCATTTTATGAAGTTTGCATAAAAAAAATAAAATTGTATGTTCAGTTACAATAGTAGAAGAGCTGGTGAACTAGGTTTTTTGAGGCACTTTGAAAATTTCTGTAATTGTCCTTGAAGCACCCCTAAATGTGAAGGACCGGCTGAAGGGTAGCAGCCCCCTACCAATCCTTGAATTAAACAATCAAGGATTGGTAGGAGGTGTTCAAGGGTGGTAAACTTAACAAGGAGTACGTGATTTTTACTATTTGTCCGTAGATAAGGTTATGTTTGTGACGTCACCGTATTGCCCAGAAAGTAGATTTATTTTATTAATTTTTGTTAAATATTCAACTTTTAAAAACTAATTTGGATGTACACCTATTATTAGATCCGTATTGTATACCACTTGATAAAATTAAGACTTATACTACTTGTAAAAAAACAATAGGGCAAAAGGATTACGTCACAAATATCGAATTGTCATTTAAATCGGCGTCTATGGGCTTAAATGGTATCCAGCACTCCTTGTTAAGATTACCACCCTTGGGAGGCGTCTACCCTTCAGCCAGACCTTAACATTTATGGAAGGAAAATTACACAAATTTTTAAAGTGCCTCAAGATCAAGAACCAACTTAAAATTGTTTTCCAGCTCAGACTAGTAAGATGTCTATATCCTTTCGCATCCGCTCGTCTAACTCATGACAAAACAGGTCTGTTTGTTATGCAAAAATAATGTACACTTTTTGTACATTAGCGCTCTTAACGGTGGTGTATTTTAGGACTTGGTGTGTACAAATAGTGTAAAATATTCTTGAATAACAAACAGATTAAATGATATTGGGCATATTTGCTGATGTGCGATGTGCGTGAGAGTAAATAAAGTGTTTGTATTTCATTTCTAAATCCAGTTTAGTGATTGCTTGGCGTTTGAATTTTGTTATATGACTAACTGAGTGCAACTATAACATTGACCAGTATTATCTTAGAATTTGATTTTTTTATTGATATTAATATTTTTTTATTGCTGTTAATATCAAGTTTTAATTTATGCCTTACTTTTGTGTGGGAGTATATATTTTAAATAAATAGTATTTTATATAAATTAATAATATATTTTTGAAGTTAAAATATATATTTTTTGCTACCCTACCAGAATTTTCATAACAAATTACATTTAAATTTATTAGTGGCAACTCTCTTGGTGACATCATGCGCAAACCGAACCAATTTAAAAACATCTTGTATCATGCCTTGTATTCGTTGTGCCATGCGTTTAACCAATTAGGAGCGCTTTTTGCAAGCTCGTCGTGTAGTTATAAAAAGGTAAATTACTAAAATACAAGTGATGATAGTTTTCTCTCAGTGAAATAAAGAGATAGTAGTTATAGAAATGGTTGATATGCTCAAAAATTCTAGATTATTATAGTTGGAGCGTGCCCCAGGGTAGGTGGCCGAGTAGGAGAAATGGAGGAAACATTTTTGAAATTCAAAACCAAATTTTGGTGTTATGGTCTGCATGGCCTGGAACGATAATTCACCAAATGTTACTCAAATCGGTATTATACAGGGTCAGTTACAACGAAATTGCGAAAAATCACCACTTAGATAAATAGATAGTTTAATTCGTGCCAATTATATATAAGACGTACACACGTTAGCAGATCATACATAGATAATTTCCAATTAAGCTATGAATAAATTTACATAAAGTGTAAATAATATCAGAATTTAAAAATATTTAAAAGTAAACACTACTCCACTGAAACCTAAAGCACATATTATGCACAATAAATATAAAATAAAATACAAGGTTACTAAATACCGACGTTTAAAATTACAAAGTTTAAAATTCACCAACACATCCAAGTCACAACTTAAAAATTCGCCGCTTGAATAAATAATACTTTAATTTGGAAGTTAAAGCAAAATCTTATTATTAGTTCAGAAATCAAAGTTGTCTTTATCTGGAGTTGTAGTTTAAATTGTAAATGCTCTCAAACGGTCCACAATCTCAATCTGAAGGCCATTATTTGTAAAAAGCAAAAAATAACACAACACTAATCGTATTTCTGTGAGAGTTATCTAGAACCAAAAAATGATATAACAGTGTTTTAGAAAGATACTGCTTTTTTTGACGCACTCTGTATAATATTAAACATTTTGAAAACTTGTACTTCTTACATGTTCATACCGCAGGAGATGCAGCACCACCGCTAATTAGACATCGTTGACTAAACGGAAAAAATCAATTAAACAGTTAAATTGCCGGCATCCACAGTACCTATAGTACCTACTTAGGCTTTATACAACAGAGCGTTGTCACCGCTGCTGAATTGATTGCATGGAGTACAATGTCACATATTATACACTGTGCCGCTAAATTAACGCAGAATTTAAACATTACTCCAAAACTACATTTAAATCAAAAAATTTTCAAAGTGCATTCATTATTTTGATTTATTATAAATATGTTTTTTACAATTTATTAAATTCCCAAAGCGTATAAATAAAAAAACGGGGATAATGAAAAAAAGTGACCAAATTTTTATTTCATTATTTGTTTAAAAAATATGAAATTACAATAGGTAATATCTTGTGTCCCCTTGCCGTAATTACGGCTTCACATTTCCCCGGCATGCTGAAAATTATATTTTGAATTTCAGGTTGATCTATCTGCTCCCATATTTGCGTGAGCCTTAATGACAGATCAATTAGTATCTCAGGTGGATGCAATAAGGCTCCAACACTTCGACCCATATTGTCCCATAAGTGCTCTATGGGGTTAAGGTCAGGACTTCTTGGTGGTCACGACAAAGTTGAAAGTTCGACTTCCTGGAGGTAATTTTGTACCACTCTAGCCACATGCGGGCGTGCATTATCATGCATAAATAAAAAAGATTCTTTAATAAATGGAGAGTATGGTATCACATGCGGTTCTAAAATGTCTGTTATGTATCTGTCAGCAGTCAAACGACCTTCCTGAATTATAAACATCTCCGTGTGGGCCTCCAAACCACTGGCACCCCATACCATAATAGATGCTCCTCCATAGCTTATTGTTTCTGCGATGTTGCATTGTGCGTATCGCTCTCCAGGGCGTCGGTACCCTCTCCTACGTCGATCATTACTAAAACGACAAAATCTTGATTCATCGCTAAACAGGACATTGCCCCAGTGCTGGAGGTCTTGATCAAACTGGCGTCGCAGCTTTCGATGGTTTGCTGTTAGAAGAAGACCAGTTGTAGCACGAGAGGGACTACATTCGGCTTCTGCCAACCTTCTTCGCATTGGCTAATACGGTAATTATATCGACGAAAAAATTCTTGCTGCAGTGCAGTGCTAGTAACAAATCCCGTTCTTAATGCTTGGAATCGCAAAAATCGATCCTGATCATTAGTTGTGACCTTATGCCGTCCTTGTCCGAGTCTTCTTTTATTACTACCAGTCTTCCTAAATCGTGCTATAGCTCTGGATATGATAGATTGTGTCACTCCTAGTCGTTGTGCTACTTCAACTTGTGGCAAGTCTTCCCCATAAGTGCTACGGCAGTAGCACATTCCTCACGCGAAAGATTTCTGATTTCACAAGCGTTTTGGCCATTTTGTGTTGTAATGCACTTGAGAAAATTGACTATTATCGATACAAGCGTAAAACAGCAAAGTAAGAGCAAATAAACGACTAAACTTAATATTTACGGAATTTTGTTAAATTTTAGTTTTGTAGTAATGTAAAAAAAAACTATTGTTTATCTATGCAACACAAAAACGATATCTTAAAATTTTAAAAGAACATCCTAAACAAAATACCTGGTGTCTGCGACAGTGAAATATAGTAATATAGGATCTAGATTTACACGAATGCTTGATGGAGTCAGTTCCGCAGTATTTTCATTGGTCTAAGATAACTTTGATAATTATCCTGAATCCTAGTCTTTCAGCTTGCTAAGAAAAATAATTAATAATAAACAAAAGATTTTTGATTTAAGTGTTTCCTTTTTACACACGTATATTTGTATTTAATTTGTTTAGACTTGGTTAAAAGTATTCCTGATGCCAGTGTGCAAGAGGACAATGAAAACAATGCTCTAGCTGATTCAAATGTGGACTTTGGAACCATTCCAGAAGATCCTGGGCCCGTAGAAGCTTCGCCGAATATAAAAGAAAATATTACATGTAAGTATATTTATTATTAGATGTACTAAAATTATTTATTTCGGTTTTTATTTTATTCTTATCATTGCATGCATTTTAAAATTTCCCGTCATGTATAACTTTCTGTTATTCATGGTTTATACTCGACTGGAAAACCTGAAAAATTCAGGGAATTTGAATTTAACTAAAAATATTAGAAATTTTTTTATGATTTTCTAAATATCAGGGAAAATTTATAGGATTTCTGGAAAAAAATTAAGAATAACATAATTGGAACAATATACCATAATTATTAAACAATTCTTCGGCCTACCCACATCATAGTAGGTAAAGAGGCTTCTAACCCTGCCTATCGGAATACCGAGCTAACGCGAGCGAATACGCATTGAATCGATCTTATCTACCGACCACCTGTGAAACCCCAAATATGTATTGATATCAGACATGACTTAAGGTCTCTCTTTCGAGTACATTATAAAAAATATAGAAGTGTTTTTCTTTTCTGATCTTTACTCTAAGAACCGTTTTACACATACAAGAATTGTAGTGAAATTTATGGCGAAAAGTATCACCAAAATTGTGATGAAAATTTTCATTAGGTTTAATATATTAATTTTCTGGATGCCTTGAAAATTCTCCAACCTCCAACCGAGAAAAGTTCTTTTGACGGCGTCGACCTTTCATGTTTTTTCTTCGATTTTTTTTAAATTCTTTATTTAAAGGTGTTGTCATTTATTGAAATGAGATGTTTAAACATTCTTAAAATATCAATCTAAGGTAAGTTTTTTGTATATCAATAATGATTATATTTTTCAGAAAATGAAAATAGTCTAAAATGTTAGTTACATTTTTATTTCGTTTTTTAAATAATTTTGTATTTACCAAAAAAGAAATATGTTTTTGTGTACCCTGTACCTATTAATTTTTAATATTTTACTTTTTGAAACATATGGGAACATGTCAATGAAAACCTAGAAATGTCAGGAATTTTTTGGTGGTTTTAAAGTATAAACCCTGTTATTTTTACTTTTGTTAGCAGCATATGAATAATATTAATTTTTTTACTTTTTAGCTATATCAGCAAACTTTTATACTGAGCAAAGTACCTCAACAGCAAGTACTACCAGTCGAACCCCTGTAATTCAGTATGGACCTAAGGTGACCAAGCAAGATAAATCAAAGTACAACTTTTCCGTTAGTAATTTAATTAGTGAGGTCAAAGACGAACCTAAATTGCACATAACAATAGATTCACAGGAACTGCTGGACACACCGCTTATTCCCCCAGCAGTTAACCATACTGTTCCCAAAAATGAAAGTCGGGAAGCAGTACCGCCTCTAGTTCCCATATCCACAAATGTTTATGGGCAAAGTAGTACAGGGGATAACTTATGTATTGATGAGGACTATGATAACTAGTATCTAGATTTAAGAAATTAATTTGAAATAAAAGTCATTTCATATTTTTGTAGTCAAATAACAAGATTCATATTTCATCTAGTATTAAGCTATCTTTAGTACCTAAAATTGGGTATACAAATGTTATTTTTCAGGCAAAAAATTGTGCCACGCAACTTGCACATCATTGTTAAATAAATAAAAACCATGTTTGAATTTTGAGTTGCATATTAGAGCATGTCTTCATTCATTATTTAAAATGAAATTTGCAGATTAGACCTATACTTTACTTACTAAAAGAGCTGGGCAGGAAAATTGCACTATTTTTTTTTGCTTGTGAACTATGAAAAAAAAATCTATATTATGGTTTTATTCAAAAAAATGGTGAATAACATAATCCCACTTATGGTAGCAAAGGAAAAAAAAGCTAAAATATTTTGCATAACGAATATGTGGCATGTTTAAAATACACTAAAACAAATTTATATTTATTAATGAAATACTCTTCTTATCATATCATTTTTGAATTTTCCTTAACCTCCGTTCAATTTTTTAGGGTTTTTTATAAACTAATCAAAATAATTTTACTTTTTAATTGATTTAAAAGTGTATATCATACACAATATATTTTTAATTTTGTAAGTGATGTAAACTTAATAAAATTTATAATCAGCATGGTATTAAATACTTGTAAAAAAAAAATGTTAAAAATCTGTACTTAAGAAAAACATGGTTTCTGATTTCAAGTAAATCGAAATATGAAAGTGTGGCTCTAAAGAATAAAATATTTTGGAGATCAGTTTTTTTAAAAAGCGGAAGTAAAGAGCATAAAAATTTATGCTGTAAGGCTAAAATAATGTTTCTTTAAGATATGTTTAGGAAGTAAAGTGTACCTATTAATTAAAAAAAGTGTTTTTATTGTTAACCATACAATACATAAAAAATACTTTGCTCCTAAGCTTGTATTTTATATGTTCTTTAATGTTGCTGTGTAAAAAAATTAAAATTTTAAGAATTTCTTCTATCACATATAAAATATTCGTCAAGTGAGTAAAAAGCATTCCCTGTTTAACAAGTTACCACTGGTGGTAACTTGTTAAACACCAAATTAACCGATAATAGTTTGTAAGCAAGTTGTCTTTTTGCCTAGTATCAAGATCATGCATATTTGAGTCAGTTGTACATCGCTGTTGTTCCTCAAATAGATCAAGTTTTTAAAAAATACAAGAAAATTTAAACAGCAATGGCTTCCTGGAGTACAATCTCTTTGGTAAAACAAATTTACCAAAAGTACAAAATATTTTTGTAACTAAGTTTTTTTTTCAGTTTTTTATTAGTGTTAAAAGAAGTTATTTTAAATACAAAGGTAGTTTTTTCTACAACCTAACTGCAATTAAAGCTGGTCTGATTCAGCATCTTCGTACCCTACAGAAGGAAGGGTCGAGTTATTTTTGTTTTGTGTACTGCATCAGTATATATTTAGATCAGACAGAAAAAAAAACAAGAAATCAAAAATAAACTTCGCAAGTTATAAAAAAATACATTACTGATCTACCCTTCTATAATTCTGGTTACTAAACACATTAATTAAGCTACTAGGTTAAGCGGCAAGTGTACAACGGATGGAGATTGGGGAATAATTACCATAGTTAGTTTAATTAAACTGAGAATGTAATTACTCCTAAGCAATGGAGTAGGTACTTTTGTGTAAAGAACAGAACGGGACGGAACCAATGAAAGCATTAGAACATTTTGGCTTTGTCTACAGTCTTTTGTCTGTGTTAATCCTAAAAGTATTTACATTGAATGCGTCTTAGATAAAATATAGGTTAAAGACAATCATTATGACCTCAGAAATTCAGGTTTAATCAGATTGCAAACTTCTAAAATACCCCTAAATATACTATTTAACCCCCTCCCCTTTTTAGAGCATTCTGGGTAAAAATGTGCAGTTTTTAAAACGTTTCCTTTACTGATATAGCTTTCTCATTTTTTTCTCAGTTAATCAGAATACTTATGTAAATTTACATATTATGGAACGAGAAGTTACGATCGGGGGTGAGTAGGGTAAAGGATAATATACTCACATTCGTGCGTTAGGCCGGAACTTGGCCTAACGCACAGTTACATGTCATAAGTCATAGATGTTTAAAAGCTAATCGCACCCCAGTGGCAAGAGCATCGGAGTGCAATTATAGTCCGGGAGGCCAGAGGCCACCAAAAAATACTGGCCAATAAGGGATATGTATGAAACATTTTTTTTTGTATTACTATGAACTCTAGTCAATTCAAAGCTGCACTTCTGCCTTAGCTCAGCAGGTTTAAATTGATTTTTTTTTACCTAGAAAAAATCGTGAAAACTCGCTTTTTTCAATATAACTCAAAAACTATTAATATTAGGAAAAAAATATACAATCAAAATTAATGGTCTAATACAACTACGTAATTTTTATTTCGTACAATTTTTTGTAGCTCTTTTATTTTTGAGATAATACCGATTTAAATTTAAAATAAAAACCAAAATATCTCAAAAACTAAAAGGGCTACGAAAAAATGTAATAAACAAAAATTATGCTTTTTGATAAGCTCTATGAAAAAAGTTATATACACATTTTTAATAAAATTAGTAATAAAGGAGATATAAGCAAAAAATTATTTTGGCCATTAAAAATTTCGCTAATACTAATATTTTTTTGGTACAAGTAAGTATACCAACTTCAATCCATCTAAAAATTGATTTAAAATGTTCTATTCATTGAACGAAACAAACTAATACACATGTGCTTCGAGGCAACGTGGGATAACATGGTGGCAAGGATATTTTATTTAATTTTTTTTTGGTCCAATAACTGCACCCATTTCGATCCACTTGAAACTTTAAATACTAACACAAACAAAATTTTATTGTCTTGTACAAACTAAACGCAAAAACACGACATAAATTCGTTTACACCACGTGACTTTATGAGCATTTATAAATACCATGTTCTATCTCGCTTACTTGATCTGGATCCGCCTTTATATGAATACAACTATTTGCCATAGTATGTTCAGAGAAAATTAAATGATAATACCATTAGTTGCAATCTCACATATCTTTTAGTTAAATAACACAACCAACGAACAACATTTACGATTTTTTTAGCGCGCATAAAGATAGTTGCTTTAGTGTGACAATGCTAGAGTTATCGGTCTTCATTTATAGTATTTTCACTGGTAATATCTAAACTGTACTGGTTTTCTGTTGCTTTTCACCAATGGAAAGTGTCATTACATCTTAAGGAAGTTAAGCGGTTCATTTTAGAGAGAGTCAGGGGTTTATGTTGTCAAAGTATCGTTAGACGGTGTTAGACCCAACCCATCTTAACTTAAATTTTTATTAAATCACATACATTCTTTTGTTTTTTTTGAGCAAAGCTAAAAAAATAGTTGGATCGGCTAAATATAGCGGTTAGTTTTTCTTTAATCAAAAAACGTTTTTATTTAAATAGGTTAATATTCATTTCAAATGATATTCAGTGAAAGCCAAGCTAAGTGTGGCATATTCAAATGTTAATAAAAACCAAATTAGGATCCTTATTTTATACTTAAACTTAAGTAAATTAGGATTAGATATATATATATATATATAAATATATATATATATATATATATATATATATATATATATATATATATATATATATATATATATATATATATATATATATATATATATATATATATATATATATATATATATATATATAATATTATTTATATATATTATATATATATATATATATATATTATATATATATATATATATATATATATATATATTATATATAATATATATATATATATATATATATATATATATATATATAAAAACGTTAGGTTTTGATCATATATGTTTAGCTGCCATTGTATTACTAAAGCTAAATCTAATCAAATTTTCTTTATTTACTGTTATTTTTATATTATGCTGAGTAATACATACACCCTAATAAAATATTATCGCCCTTTAAAGTTTGTAATAAATTAAATTAATATTACATTCTTCCATGTAGGGAACATCTCGGGATCGATAATCGTGGCACTGCCTAGACTAGCCACAAACATAAACAGATTTTTCCATAAAATTAAGTATAGAAACAGTGGTAAAAAAAGAAAGATAATTGATTTTTTCGTAGTATTTTAATTATTTATTAGGTAATTGAATTAATTTCTAAATAATTTAATTACTTCATAAGTAATCGAATTACTTTCTAAGCAATTGAATTACTTGGGATTCGTGAAAATCCATTACCAATTACTATTACATTATTCTATTTATTGATTATCTAAATACAATTACCTTCTCCGGAAGGTTATTGAATTAAAGTAATCCAATTACTGAGAAGTAATTGAATATGATTTTTTAATAATGTTAATTCAATTACTGGACTCCATTCAAAGAAGAGCCGTTCGTCTTATTAATGATCCAACGCTCACAGAAAGGCTTCCTCTTCTTGCCCACCGTCGAGCTGTAGGGGATCTGTCGCTCTTCTATAGGTATTTTCACGGCTTCTGCTCAGAGGAGTTGGCCAGTATAATTCCTTCTCTGGCAGCTCCCAACAGAGCAACACGTAGTGCAACTTTTATGCATCCTTTTACAGTTCAGTTAGAGAGGCCCCGAACTTCCCGCTTTCTTCGTTACTTTATCCCTAGAGTGTCAAGACTATGGAACCTGCTGCCCGCAGAAGTTTTTCCTTTTCCTCCCAATCTTCAAAAATTTAAGTCCCGTGTGAACAAGAAGACACCACGGTACGTTAGTACTTAGGCATCAGCCTTCGTGGACTGTCCCAAGATAAAAAAAAAAAAATACCGACAGCTCTGACACCTACCTATTGTTATATTTTGTTCTAAAAAATCGGAATTAAAAGAGCAAACACGGAGCTCTTCTAACGCTTCTTAAAAAAAATATGGTAAAGTAGGCTGTAACATTTATTTTAAAAACCCGATTTAAGCAAAAACTAAAAATTTTATTTTTTGTAAGGGGCCAATTTAAGCTATTAAACGCACGTATTTACAGAATCTAACTATAATTTTTCAAAATAGCAAGTATTATTCCAAGTAAAAGTTGGGTATTACCAGTCCAGGTTTGTATACTTGTTTTTAGCACATATAGAAAAAATATTCCCATTGCCCTATATATGTATTTGTAATGGTGGTTCTCTTGATTATGATAACCTATTTTGTATTTTATTTTCAAAAAGATAAATTTTAGGTGATATTGAATTTAAATATATGCTTCGTTTATGTTTGTCCTTCTCAAATTTAAGCAATAAAAATTGTATAAATAACAGATGTATTCAGTAAATAATAAAATTGAAATAAAATATTTTTATTTTTGTTAACCCATAATAAGACAAAGGTATAGAAAAAAAAATTATAGCTATCAGTGGCTTCCTACAATTTTTTAGGTTAATATTTCAAATTGCACGTTTTGTAAAAACAAATTTTCTTTATTTGCTGCATGTTACTTTTTAACAAATGTCATGGTTGCCTTGTGATTTTGTGAGACATGTTTTTTTGTGTGAAAAATAAAAATAAAATTTTTTAAACATAAGTTAAAAATGATCATTTATTAAGTAGAGATTTTTGGGGTGCTTGTATTGCTTTGGTAAAGGCTCAATTTCTGACACCTACTAAATGCTAAATTTTGCCACTATGAGCGCTAGTGCACTATTACAAGGTCATGCAGGTTCTCTATAGGTTGCATATGGGCAGCCTTCCAGCTCTACAGAAAAACACGCTTGTTATTTGCTGTCAGGAGACTCAAAGTGGAAAACTTTAAATTTAAAAAAAAGAATATGGCTAAAAAAAATAAAATTATTTTAAAAAAATGGCTCTCCAAGCATATGCCCCCGCTTGTCATAATAAGCAATTTCACAAAGTCTAGTTTAGATAGGATACATTTTTTTAAGACAATTGCCGGAATGCCATTCAGTGACAATCTTGATATAAAAAAAAAATATTAAGAAAAAAAAGGATAGGCTTGATCTGCATAACTTTAAATATTATTTTAGGACATTTTATGGAAAATAGAAGCAGGTGTTCAAAGGAAAATTAACACATGAAGGCAGAAGTAGAACTCATTATGTCGAGCGTTAGGTGTGGAAAATAATTTTTACAGAAATTTAACTAATCTTTTCGGCAAAAACCAAAATGCTTTACTGCCATGTAAGCAAAAAAGAACTTTAATTTTTATTAGAGTTGTTAAAACAATTTTTTTGGCCTCTAAAATACTTTTATAGTTTTGGCTTCTTGTTTCGATCATGACTTTAGTAACTGGTTTTCAGTTCTAGAAACTTTTTGTGCACTTGGATTTTTAGAAGTCAAGTGCTATCACTGGATTTAAACAACCACAATTAAAGATTGCTTCAGTGTACTTGTAAACATATTTCGGAACGGTGGTGAGAACAAAAGCAGGCAGGGTCCCAAGAGTAGGTGCAAAAAAATCTTACAATCCAGCTCATCAGTTGAATTGTATTACCAGATGATGGGTTGCGTTATATATTTTGTGGCTTAAGAATATGCAAAATATAACATGTTACAGATGTTTGGTAAAGTTCAGGGAAGGTATTAAAAACATATCTAAAGAATTGTTATCCTTTAAACAAAACTTAGTATCAAAGTTATATGGGGCAAATCCCGACTTTGAGCTAAGAGCATATGATAGGTGAATATTTTAAGGGATCAAAAATATTAAAAAAAAAAACGTTTTAATAAAAACAAATAGAATTTGTTCTAAACACTGATTTTGAACTTTGATTTAATTTAATTTTTGCTCCAAAATTGCTTAGGTTAATGAGTTTTTTTAAGATTATAACAGGCATGACGTTTCTTACCAGTAATCTTATAATTTTAAAAAAATCTTATTCCAAGAGCTTCATTAATGCAATCAAATTTGTAATGATCAGATTTTAGAAGTCAGACACGTTCATATAATGACATTTTCAGAAAGATAAATTAAAAAAAAAATCTAAACCATTTCTTAAGATACATGCTATCAGACAAGCTTTTATACAATTTTAAGACTCAAAATTAAAAGTTTTAAACAAAATCCGTTTAAATAAACAACTATCTTCTTTAAGGGTTTACAGCTCAATAGAATTTACATTTTGGATTATTAAATTTTAAAATTGGAATAAAATAACATAGCAATGTAAATTACATACTTTTATTAAATATAATATTAGTACATATATACAATATAAAAAATAATTTATAATAATATTTACAGCTATGCTATAAAAATAATAATTCTATGTTATTTAAATCTTAATATTGTGGTGGTACTCAAAACACATTTTAGATCAGCGGTACAGCATATTTTATGTATATAGATAAAATGCTTTTGGCCCAAATAATTTTGCATACAATATTGTAAAGGTTATCAATAACATTTAATGTAAATAGTTATTTTACTCAAATTTAGGTTTAAAAAAGTATACATTTATATTTTTTAATTCCAGTCTTTTAAATTGGTTTATCGTTTCATGTAGATTTTTTTTATGTAACTTTGTTTAATCTATAGGTGTGTTTATTTGCTTTTTGTGATTACTTACCAATTTTTTTAAAAGTACTTAGGATATCTCAAAAATACTTTCTTAATAATTCAGTGAAAGGGCACTGATAATTAAATTTGATTTTATTTAAAATATATTTAACTAAATAATAAAAATAGGCAAAAGCAAATAAACAATAAATGAAAAAAAAATGTTTTATCTGTTAAGACAGTTATTACTTTAACCGAGACTTTACGAAAAAATTTAAATAAAGTACAATAATAAATTTTTAAAAATCCTTAAGATCTACATGTGTTAAAAATTATGGTGAAATGGGGTTTTGCCAGTGGCTACATGATTGTTTAATAAATTGAATACAATTCCAATACACTGGATTTCTTTTATAAATAAATCACAAAAAAAATGGAACTTTATTTGAAAATATTTTATTATATTAGGTTTTCTGGTAGAAAAATTATGCCATCATCCACAATCTCTTAGTCTGGTATTCAATATTACATAATCTTGATATGAATAGAAAACACTGCCAGACTCTGATGTGTTTAAACCTTTAAGAATAATGCTTTAATCAAGGTTAACGAGCATCCTATACAAATGAACTAGTCAGATAGCTTAAAGAGCTAGAAATAAATTACAACAAAATTAGTTTATAAAAGTAAATTTATTAATTTTATTTACTTACTTAAATAAGTTGGATTTAAGCTACCATTTCAGGCTGATAATAAGATATAAATTATATTTTGCCTAAGTTAAAAAATATATACAAACAAATGTAAAGTATGACAGAATTATATAAATCCTAAGAATTAATTTACTGGTAGAATTTCTTTTACAAAAAAACTTGATTAATGTTAGGAGGCTAGAGATCCCCTGATAACTTTTAAAATGTTAAAAATTTAAACTAGATTGGTCAAATTTGAATCCTGGTTAATAACTACCCAAGTCAAAAAATTACTGCTGGGATCACCTTGTTAATTTTTTTTAATTATATAGGTACCCTATATATTTTTTCTAAAGTAAAACCAATTAATATACCATCTGGGTACCTTTTTATTTAATTAAACTAAAAGATAAACATTTTGACAATATTTTCTCAATTGTTTTTAAACTTCATTATGGATTCAAAGGAATTACATAATTCTAAAGCTCCCTACAAATACATATATGTCAATAAATAAATAAATACAAGTTTCTAATTACTAACTAAAGAAAAATTTTATTAATTACAGTAGGTAAATATTTTACATGTGGGTGGCAGTGTTCAGACATCATATATTTATATATGAATCATCCCACTTTGGCAAGAATTTAATTACAGGGAAAAATATATATTTTTTTGCATTTGAACATTTTTATGGCACCTTAGTGTAATAACAATTTCTGGAATAAAACAAATAATAATGGCAGTTATAGAACTATAATTTAAGTAAGCTTTAAAATTCACATTTATTTCTCTATTCTCAGACTTTAGAACTTTACATAAAAGTAACTTAACTAATAGGTCAAAATTAGCTAGTAAGAGCAATAAGTTGTTTTTTTTTAATTCAATCCATTCTGATATAAATTTAATAGAAACTACTTACTATCATATTGATTAAAAATTATTATCGGGTTCTTGACAAACTTTTGTGTTGTCCTTTCAATAATAAATCAGGAGATTCTATACTGTACTGGAATAGCACTCTTTTTATTTCTTAGACATATACTATTTAAAGAAAGAACACAATTACCTAGTACAATTTCTATTATTTAACTCTAAAAAATGCCTTTAAACAAAATATCAACTGTATTCATCATTGCCATCATACAAATTCTCACATACAGTAAGCAGTCTTAAAATGGGATTAATATTATAAGGAAACAAATCCCTGGCAACTAACCTATTGATTTGCATTTTTAATCTTATTAATACTGCCATAGTATCATCTAGCTCATTACTTCTAGATGTACTGCCCTCCCCACAGCTACTTACAAATTTTGCCCAATTTCTTCGGGCATATTTAAGAAATCTTAACAAGTATAATAAAAAACATGTTTCACTTCCAACAAGATAATCCAATAACACATCAGAGTCATGACTTACGATTTTTAAAAACTCTATAAATGAATGTATGGGATTTAACATGGTTGTTAAGTCAGGAAAAACAGCATTTCTGTATGAAATGCCAACTGATATGTCAAGAGTACAAACCATAGATTCTATAAGATAGTTATCTTGATCATTGAAAAGATGAACCATAATTTTACAAAATGGAGTTTCTGGATGAAAATCTAAAGCATTTTTTATAAAAGTATCTACTTTTTTTAAAACATCTCTTATAGACCTCTCAATCAGTTGCATGTCTTGATAAAAATCATAATCATCTGATCCTACACTGGAATCCGAACTATCAGATCTAGTTTCTTTTACTGTAACAGCGACAGACTTTAAAACCAATAAAACCATATTTTGCAATAAGGTTTTATCAACATTTGACTGTAAAGGTTCAGTATTTGGAATAGTACCAACAAAGCTATTTACAGTATTACCTGGTTCCCTTCTAAAAGGTAAACTATCCAAAAGTCTATAATCTTTAACATACCTAACAACTAAGTGGGCTAATTGGCAAGTATCATCAGGAACCATGTCCTGTAAAGCAAGTGTACTTCCATAACACAAAACTTCATTAAATAAGGATAATAACTGCTTCCAAATAATTGGGGGCATATTATTATTTAACATAGCCACAAAAGTCTCCAAGTGGGCATAAAAAGGTTTAATATCAATGACACTTAAGTTTGCTTTGACAGAAATTATGCGTTCCCAAAGTGAAAGAAATGTCAATATGCATGTCTGAACATTAACAGATGTGTTGTTTATTATCAATGTTTGAATTTTATGTATCAAGTCAGGCCATTTAGATTCTAAACTTTTTATTATAAGTCCTTTTATTGACGAAGTATCAAAACTTTCTGGGTCTCGAAAAGGGACAGTTATACAATTTACATTAACTGAAATTGAAGTCCCAGCACCCTCTTGAGTATCAGCATCTTCAAGTACATGAATTTCAACATCTTTCCACTCAACAACTCGTTTTATTATTTCAAGGGAGAAGTTCATTTTTGTGTAATCCAAGGATTCAGTGGTTAAAAAGTTTAAAATTGTTTCTAACCATTCATTGTTAATATTTGTTTTAGCAGTAATTAAAAAACTGCCTAACACTCGAGCTGCCAAATATTTAATAAACTTATTTCTAGTTTCACAAAGAGATATTATTTGTTCGATTAAATTATATCTGTTATAAATGATCATTTCACAATTAGTTATTATTCTTGAACAAATAAATCCTTTATTATTCTGCTTTAAATAAACATCAAAGAGCAATTGTAGGTTTGACAAGAATTGTAAAATCTTACTATTGGGCCACTCCAATAACATTGTATTCCTGTCATTTAAATCAACTGCTTGCTGCCCTTCAAAGGGTTTACACAAAATTGTTTCTGAAACACCACACAGACACTGCTTAATAAGTCTTTGTTGAAAGTCACTTAAAGTAGTATCCTCGACACTTTGTGTAGCACTACTTTCTTCGATAGGATCACTAAATGCACTTTCTACTTCACCAGGAAATTGTACAATTGAACTAATAGGCTGGTAATTAAAAGTACTTATATTAGGCGCTGGAGGTATTGATAAATTCTCAGACTGCGTACTTGTAGATGAAGTAAGTTCACTTTCATTATGTTCTGATTCACTAATACTTTTTTCATGTTCACTATCACTGGCCACAATAAAGTTTTTATTATTGTACTGCAAATTAACAGTGTTTAAAGTTATATCATCTTCATTAACATTTGATGGCAGGGAGAGATGTAGTGCTTGAAGATTAGTTTGCACCCCATTGTCGGACAAATTATGAATAAAATCTGTTTCATCTGCCTCAGCATTACTGTCTCCTCGCTTTGGTTTCTTCTTAAGTGGTTGTTCTGAAGACATTTTAGTCTCTCTTTGCCTGAGAACCATTAGAACTTTAGAAAATTAACTGAGAAAACACCAAAACTGCCCAAATGCATTGACTGGGTAATGCCCTAAAAGAAAACAAATTAATATTAGTCATAGATAATTAGAAGCCCCAGTAACCAAATGTACACTGTCAAAAGTATCGCTAGGCAGAAAAACGATATATTTGTGCTATTATTTAGGCACTGAAAACTCATTATTACCTTTAAAACTGAATGTGTAACAATTTCATACAGTAGTCAATGGTATTCTCATTCTGTTGCCTGTTTACCTCCTAAAAGATTGTATTCCGGACATTCCATTTAACTGGGAAAGATTTTTAAAAGTGCAAAATTCACTAATAGTTTACAATAACACTATAAAATAAAGATTTGTTTATGAAAAATGGAAAAATTACACACTATAGAGAACTCCATTGCGTACATAAATGACGGATGACCCATGTGGTCAATACACCTGTTGAATTCATTAACATTTTGGTATTTCATCGTCTTTCAAAATTAATACTTTATTCAAAATTAATTAGCCAGAATCCTTTTAATTGTATTGTACCTAATAATAGAGTAAGTAAAGTGAAAATGAGAAAAAATACATACGTTTTGTATTTTAAAAAAGTATCTAAAAGAATGTCATTTGATTTGGTACCACAACGTACACAGCAAGAATGCTTGCAGCGTTGCCAAATAACCAAAACAAAAATATGATTTATTTAATTTATATGCTTTTAAATTTTCTAAGTTTAGCTAACATAAATAAAATTCATATTTTATCATATTTAAATAATATCACAGCATTCGATTTTTTACAAGACAACCTACGAATCAGGATATAATAAGGTAGTACCAGTGCGTACTGCGTAATTCAGGTGAAAGCATTTTGATTCCATTCCGTTTCTTGATATTTAGCTTTTACAGGGTTATCACCAAAAGTAATTTTTATATTGTTCTATCTGTTAATTCTATGTGTTCTATACTTTATTAGATTTTTACTACAGATTCTTTAAAGGGAGCTAAAAATTTACTAAGATACTATTTTTATTCACTGGTAGACTCTTTTTTAAATATAAACCTTATGAAGAAAATTTAAAATATGTGCTTTGCATATTTTTTTAGTTGTTTGTAGGCATTAGTTTAAAGTGTTAGTTTACTAATAATTCAAAACAAAAAAAAAATCGTGAAACAAACCACAAAAAAACATGTATCGTATCGTTAGTAGTCTGCTGTTATGCACCGATAATAAGGGCCTATGCCTAGATAACTTAGTTTGTTAAGGTGGCTGATCTCAGACGAAGGGTGCTACAGCACAGCCCACACATTTTATCATACAGAGCGGCAAAAATTCGCACACGTAAAAGTTGTTCGGTAAATTATTCCCTACATTTCTACCTTCATTAACTTTTTCTGTCATTTTTGGCTTGGTTGCCATGGAGACCAACTTTGTTTTTTAAAACGGTACCCCCTGCATGTGATTACATATTTGGATTCTACTGGGATCGGTCGGCGTGGTGGGGTATGTACCCTGTCTACTAATCAGCACGCAGAGCGGAGTATATAACTCTTTAAGCCGATCAATTAGACAGGTGGAGCAAGAGAGAAACGTTATACGCTATTCTTCTTTTTCTCTCGCACGCTTGTTCGCGGCTGCCTCTAGAAAAAATACTAGTTAGAATATTACCATTTTTCAAGTGTGTCGTCATTCTAATAATAATTGTCTTTTACCTTCTATACATTCTACCCAAGAGTGATAAACTTAACAAGGAGTGCTCGATCCCATTTAAGCCCATATACGCCAATTTAAATGTCAATTCAGTATTTGTGACATAATCCGTTTGCCTGTTTGTTTTGTTTACAAGTGGTATAAAGTCTTAAATTTTTAAAATGTTATTTACTGACATTACTGTTCTAATAGTAAGTTCATATCCAAAATAGTTTTTAAAAGTTAAATATTTAACAAAAATTTATAAAATAAATCTACCTTCTGGGCAAAATGGGCAAACGGGTGACGCCCAAACATAACCTATATCCGCGGACAAATAGTAAAATTCGAGCACTCTTTGTTAGGTTTACCACCCTTGCATTCTACCTATAAAATTATATAACTTAATTTTTCTTTTACATTGCCCCTTGTAGTACTATTTCTGCCTCTAATTTGATTCGACTACCTATTGATAGATAGCGCTAGTATCGCTATTTTAATGATCTTTAAAAAATATTTCTTTAATTTTACAATTAAACATGAACATTATAAATTGCCTGAATTAAAATATTTTATTATTTATACAATAGTAATACGACAATAAAAATATTAAAAATATTTTTGGCCGAGTTCCAGACGGACCAACCACAACTCGGTGGGGGAGTATGACAAAAATGGCTGCCGAAAGTTTTCAATGAAATGTATTTTAAATGACAAGTGATAAAAATGTACTTTTAATCGATTTAGAAAAGGTGATTGTTAATGTTGTGTTTTGTTTAGAAGTTTAGAGCCCATATTTTCCAGGTTTAAAGAAAGGTTTGTCTATTTTAAGACAACATAGTTATATTTAGGTTAAACTTCGTCATTTCCCGAAATTGTAATTTTTCGAGGTGTTTTCCTGCGCAAAATTCACACTGGTAAGTGCAGGAAGTTTATGTTTTTTTTGTTGATAAACATTACTGTTAACTGATAAAATTTATAGGGTATAACTTGAGGTAATAGACAACGTTTTTCTTGGAAGGACTAATCTTAATTTGGATATTTGTCTCCTCTAATAGAGTTATCTCTGCATGGTGTGAATTCCTAATTAATTTTACCTTTTCTAGTTTTTACTTTTGGAAAATCTCTATTGCATAGTATTTATCTAATTTTATACACAAGTACATTTTTCTTTCCATATTTTATTGACTGGTATGACTAATGTTTTTACCTTTACTTGATACCTATTTATTTAAATAGTAATTTTTGTTTTGTTCTTAAGAAGTGACTACATTAAACTCATACAAATAATATTTTTAGATTTTAATACAAAAATCAGAATAAATTGGTAGATATAAGTAAATAAAACTTTTAAAGGGATTATATATAGACTGCAGAGTGAATTTTACAATCAGTCATAAGAAATTAAAATTATATATTATACAAATACCTCCAAAGACAAAACATTTTTGCTATAACATAATATTCCCTTTCAATTACATTTTAATTGCTTTTTGTTAAAATTTATATAAGGAATCATTACGTACACAACAAATTCTACATCCTTTTATCTAAAAACCCCAGTTTTCAGCCTACTGTGGTTTGTTGGATAAAATTTTAAGATAAATTTCAGTATTTTTTAATGTGATAAGGTGTGTTTATAATAATTTTTACTAGAAGGTTTCGTCAGTCTCATTCATCCATTATTTGAGAATTTAAAAATAATGTATGTGTTTGAAACCCTTCTTTTTTTGTCTTAGCTTATCCAACCAAGTCTATTAAGTAATTGATCAAAAATTAATTTATTAATATATATTTTGTAAGAACAGTACTAACAATAAGTAACATATTTTTTTCTCTATTTATTACAATTAAAATCATACCAAAGTGACCATACTATTGAAGAGTATTTAAGGATGGAACAAACAATAGTGCTGTATTTAAGTGAATTTACAGAAATCTCCTTACAGTTCCCTAAAACAAATATTCACAGATTATTATTAAGATTTCTGTTTTAACTAATTGGAAAGTACTTTAAAAAATAACACCATCGATAATACTGCTCCCTCGGTATTTAAATTAAAACTTACTATAACATTGTGTCAAATATTTCTAATGTTAATGCAAAAATAATAAGATGAAAGTTTAGAGAAGTATGGTATAATTGGTATCTTAAGATTTTACTTCTTTTTTGATTTCTTGTCTTTTATTAGGTGTGAATTTATTTCCACCAGGTATTGTTAGTAACTTTTTTATAAATAAAAATAAAAAAGCATTGAAATTAGCAGACCAATAGGGTTTGACATTAGCAATGGATTATCTACCATTTGTAAGAGTGAAATTTATCAGCTTACAGGATTTTTGCCTTCTGTAAATTTAAGCTTCGACTCCTGACTTTTAAATTAATATTTAAATTTATATCTAACAATTATAAACTCTCATGGTCAATTTAACAAACTTAAAAATATTTTGTTTGCAAAAAATTGTTTTCACAGATATGTAAGTTATACCTACAGTTCCTGTGATAAAGCTGACTTTCATTCTTAGCAGGGCCGCCGCCAGAAAAAAAAGTAGGGGGGGTCAAAAAGTTTAAGTTAATTTACTAGTCGAAAATTAATTGAATTAAAAACACAAATAAAAACACCACAACTTTAAGTACTAAATAGTAATCATACTTATTTAAATTTCTAAGTGATATTGTAAAATTTAAGGATTAAACGGGAATTGTCATATTTTAGGTAATTTTTAAAAGCCCAGGGGGGGTCGACGGACTCCCTCCGACCCCCCTTGCCGGCGGCCTCGATTCTTAGATTAAAATTGTAATTATTGTAATTAAGCAATTTTAAGTTTGATTTTTTTAATTATCAAATCCATTTATTAATACCTCAATACACAATAGCCAAAAACAAAGACTCATTGAACATTAAAGTGTAATATATTATCTAAGAAAAACACCTTTTTAACCAAAACTACTAGAATATGATGTTTTAAAATATATACAATTTGGAAACCATATTTATTTTTAAAATTAGAATTAACACAATCATCTTATAGAAAACAATTCGGGGTTAAAAAAAGAGTATTTTTAGGATCTTTACTAGTGTAATGCTGTGATAGCATTATTATGGTTTTTGTCGGACAACATGTTTACCTGATGTAGTCAGATTTGGCTTGTAACTTGGACTGTTATCCTATGTTGTGAAATTGTGTAGAAACAATATTTAATGCATTTTTTTCTTTCCGAAAATGGAAAGGTATTATTGAGGTATTGAAACTTAATCATATACTTTTAACAGGGCTGATATTGATTTAAATTTGCGTCATTATTTTTGGCATTGTCAAATACATTTTAGTTTTTTTTTCTATGCCTTATCTACCTGGGACAAACTTTTTTCTGAATCCTGTAAAAGGTGACAGATAATGGTTTACATAACTGCAAAACCAAAAAAACAAATTTCCCTAAATCAGTATTTTTGTGTTAATCACAGATTTGTGGTAATTTTGCTGATGTAAATTTTAATACAGTCTAAATTGTCCCTTGCACATCCTGGGGTAGTATGAGCTTTTTCAATTTTTTTTCTTCTATTGTCCATGTTATTAACAAAACTGGTAACTGTTGGGTTGCACTTAACCCTACAGTTTTTTTTCTTTAGGACTGCCTACTAAGGTTTGTATAAAGCCTGAATATTAGGTACCGTTTTTTAAATCTCCTAGATATTCAGACATGTTAGGAACAACACTTTCTAGAAAAACACTACTTTTATCTTAGATTGTTAGATTAGATTAGATTATTTGAGCGGAGATGGCAAAAATGACCTCCACCACTGCAACCTTGCCAGATTTATTGTGCTTTATCTTAGATTGTTAATTAACCTGCTCATATTATAGACTTATAGAAAATGTTTTATCCATAAGTCATACAAAGAAAGTACCTTTACATGTGTATTTCAAATATTTTGTTTGAATGAATGATGATAAACAAAATCTTGTCTGTCTGAACTTACATTTTAACCAGTTCTAATTTTTTTTTTAAACTTTTGTATGTTCTGTAGAACTGAAACTGTAGGTGTGAAGAAAATTAATCTAGCTGTTTATCTAGTTCTGTTTTCTATTTTGACATATTCTTAAAACTTCTTTTTAATGGATTGTTTAGGTTTATCAAGGCCGTTCTGGACATTAATTTTGAAAGATTTATTCTAACTACCACTTAACCAATTTTTAAACATTTCCTGATAATTTTTAGGCTTATCACAAGTACTTAAATTTCCTTATTATATTATGCCTGTAACTTTAAATTTAATAAAATATCATATCATATTTCCCGCCTTAACTAGTTAAAATAATTAACAAAAAAGTAAATAAAAAGAGTTTGAAGAAAAAGTCCATTATGCTGTGGCATAGCAATAGTTAAGCAAATAAAAATCTGTGTTGCACCACTATGAAAAATTTTTATTCCACACATAGGGGACGGGGACATGTTTTAACCGCAGTGACGTTCATTTTCAGACCAAATGTCAGTCTAGAAGTAACATTTATAATAAAATGTCAAAACAACAGGTGCTATGGAAAATATAAATTAGCTTGCATGGAAAGTGAAGAATTAAACTGGTGTAATAAATTATAAAATAAAAAATTTGCAATGTTAATACTTAATACTCATTATTTGAAGAGCATAGGTGCTCAGCAAATGTTTCCCTTACCATTTTAATTCTTCCCCTTCAATGCAAGCTAATTTATATCTTTCATAACAGATTTTTTTTTTATGAATGTTACTTCTAGAATGACTTTTGGGCTGAAGATGACCGTCACTACGGTTGGAACATGTCACTTACCTCTTTTTGATAGTGGTGAAAAGCAGAGTTATATATTATGCTTAAATGAGAATAGTTCCATTTGCAGTTTGGTTGCTAGAAGTCAAAGTCAAAATATGCTTTATTGTTGTACAGAAATATTCCCGTTAACAAAGCTAAAAAACTAATAAAAATATTTATAGAGTAGTACCTTAAAACTAATTTTCATTTTAGTGTAATGAAAAAAAAAATATCTACATAAAAAAAACAAACAACAAAATGTTAAAATATTTTTTTTTATAAAAGATAAAACCGTAAATAGTGTAAAAATAAATAAAAACCGATTAAAACAACATAAACAAGGGTAAGATAAAACATATACATATATTGTAACTGGAACTAGAAATTTTTGTTATAAAATTCCTGTAAATTATGGTAAGGTTTTGTTATTAGCAGTCTTTTCATATTTCTCTTGAAAGTTTTATTATCAGTAATTTGTCTAAATTATAAAGGGATGTGGGTATATATCTTTATACTCTTAAATATAATTGAAATTGGAGAAAAACCCGACACTGCCCATCGATCATATTGCAAATTTTAAGGTTTACTTTAAGTTTTATCAGATTTTTAAATATCTCTTTCCGTCTTAGTAAATTCTTAAAAAAAAATAAAAATTATTTTTTAATGTGTTTTTTTTTTATTTAACCGATCATGTGGATTTTATGTTTTAAGTAGGAATATTTTGAATCTGGAATACACTCAAAATTAAGGCATTTCCGATTTTATTATTGCGAAACCTTAGGATATCCCTTAAGAAAATTTTAATACTCCGATTTTTTAAAATATTTTTTTATATTAATATATCTTTTTTCGTAATTTATGTATTTTTAAATGTTTAGGATTATAAATTATGGAATAATTGTAATGAATAATTCCTTTATCTTTGAAAAATGTCTAAAATATAAAATTGTAGGTTTTTTCATGTTTTTTTTTTATCTTATGACTTTCTAGAAGGGTTTAGTTCTAGTGGACAAAAACTATTCTCTTAAAATTATAGAAAATGATAAAGTAATAATTAAATTCGCAAGAACTGGAAGATATTTTACAAATAAATTTTACTAAAATCCTTAATCTCTATATTATGGATTTTTGTTTAAAAAAGTTTGATGTTAAAACAATATATTAATCATCCATAGTCATTAGACAATAACCAAAAAACAATAAATAACTATTCTAACAAAGATACTTATACTTACACTTAAACATAGCTTTATTGTCATAAAATAAATCTAATTGACAAAGCTGAAAAATACATTTAAAAAAATATATAAGAAAAATCTAAATCTATTGTTGACAACATTAAAAAGGGAAATAGTGTTAATCCAACTTTGTCAACTAAAAAGTTTTTAACCTGTGCTCGCAATCCTTTAATATTTTAAATCTTTATTAACATGATGAAAAAGTTGATTAAAAAGTGTCTTACCTAAACAAATATTACCTTTATTACAAGGGTAGACGATACTTAGGGAGATAGAGCATGTAAGTACGCTGATAAGAGTACACGGAAAAATTATCATGCATTTCTGCACTAAACTTACTTATAAGACGAACGGTTTCAAAAATAAAGTGTGGAGAGGGTTAAAATTGTAGGTGTACTAAACACTGATCTACATGACTACGTGTACAATTGACACGTTTTTGCAAAATAAAACCGATCTAAACAGGCAATGAGACAAGCAATCCCTCATATAATGTAGATGGTACTTGGCAAGGGTGAAATAAGAACTCCTAAGGGTAACAATCAGTTCACATGCTATATTACCCTCAAAGCAGAACAACTTCTCAATAACAGCACACAAGCTTGCTGCATGTTGATGAAATTTTCATTTCTTGTCAATCTAATCTGATCTCAGCATCTAATTTGTGCTTCTTTTTGTAGGCGGGAAATTTACTGCGTCGTCCAACCTATTGATTTAAAATAGTTGACGACGTCTTTATGAGGAATCTCCTTATTTTCGGCTAATAGAGGCCAGTTTGTGCCCAGCATGGATTTTTCTTGTCAATATGCAACCCTACGAATCAGTTGAGTTCACTGCTCTCCATCAGCCTGGATTCTAAGTGCACCTTGTTAACAGTGCACTTTAATGACATAAGTTTGGTTTTTGGAATATTCAGGTTTAAATAGTTAGAATCGCACCACTCTTTAATTTTCATTAGGTCTTTATTATCTCCTAAAACTTTGGGATTTTCATTTCCAGCATGCTATAGTATTATGGTGTCAACAGAAGATATAGTAAAATTTTCAGAATTATCTTATTCTGCCGGTTATATCTAGGTGCGTGGTAATGCGCCAAGCCAGGGCGCGGCCTGACGCAGGTAGTGTGTATATTACACGAAACGTTTCCCCCCTATCATAACTTTATCGTTCGACATAAAGGTATGCGATTTGCTAGTAAATTCACATACATATTTTAATTACCTGTGAAAAAATTGGGAACATTTTGTTAAGTGGTTTCTGGGATATTTGATTTTAAAAATCGCTTATTTTATACTGACTCACTCACTCGTTCATTGACCCATCAAAATTACGGGGGAGTAGAAACTTGAAATTTGGTATGTAAGTAGGTTTTAGGGCACAATTAAAGGAAACATTCTGAAAACTGCAAATTTTTTACTTGGAACGCCCTAAAACGGGCGATATTACCGTATATAGGGGGTATTTTAAAAGTTTGCAATCTGATTGAATATGAGTTTCTGAGGTCATAATTGTTTTTGAATTTAAAATGGAGTCAAGATTTTATTCACTTAACAAAGAAAATTGCTACACATTACCTATCAGACCCCAAACCAGGCCTGATTTAAGGAACATTGAAATGAGCAATTTTCATACTTCATATTCAGTCTAAAGGTTGGGTTCTACCTATGGAGCAAGGCATACTGAGAGAAAAGGCATGAGATCCACCCTACATTTTATCCATTTATTAAACTTAGTAAAAAGAAGAGTTTTCACTAAAAACACTTATATAATATAAGGGCCAAGTTCCTATTCCAAAATCTCGGCCGCTTAACATACTGAGTTCTAAAATTAGACCAAGTTCTATCCACAATTTTGTTCCACTCTTTTTTGATTTGGCAAGTTTCTTACTGATCTGCCTGTATTAATAAAAAAAAACTACCTGTATTATGGAAAAAGAACATTCATTAAAACAGACAGATCAGTAAAAAACTTGCCAAGTCAAAAAAGAGTGGAACAAAATTGTGAACAAAACTTGGTCTAATTTTAGATCTCAGTACTTTAAGAGGTCGATATTTTTGAAAAGGAACTTGACCCTTATTTTAAGACCAGGAAAATTACAGCAATTTAGGCCAAAATAAATCGATTTTGCCAGACAACTCGGATCGATATGCGGTTTTCGACATTTTACTCGGGAAAGTACCAGGATTTCATTGTACCTATAAGAGGGAGCAGGTCGACCTAAAGTGCATCTCGGATGCATAAAGTGCATCCACGATATTGCATAATTCTTTCAAAGATATGCAAAGTCAATAAAAAATGTAAAATAACGTAAAAATTACTCCCCGGAGGTTTTTGAGAGCGCTGATTCCGAATCTGACCTCAAAGTACCCCTACGATGCCCGGGGGTAAATTTTCGCCAATCTGGACAAGAGTTACTCCCGGGGTTTTCGGGGATGAACTTTATGCACCCGACATGCACTTTGGGTCGACCAGCTCCCTCTTATATGTATAATGAATTCCTGGTACTTTTCCGAGTAAGATGTTGAAAAACGCATCCCGATCCGAGTTGTCTGGCAAAATCGATTTATTTTTAGGAAATTTTCCTGGTCTATATAGATAAGTGCTTTGGATAGGATTAAAATAACAACAATTAAATAAACCAAATAAAATGGGCCCCTTACATAAAATTTATTTTAATCCAAAAACACGTCAAATCCCTTCTTTGTCTATTAAAAAACCATCTACTAAATATATTTTCCTAGAAAAAAAATCACAATTAGCAGAAAAAAATTACATATCATAGAAAACAAAAGCTTTTAAATATGTTTATTATCGTTTGAGAAAAACAACTGGTAACTAATCATGATTAACAACTTTTTGCACCAATGCAATGTTAAGGTGTTTTTGTCAAACGAAAATAAACAGATTATAATATTCTCTTTGTAAATAAACAAATGGCAATGGTACTTATCCACTGATTAAAAATACAAAGTGTTTCAGTATCTGGATTACCGCCGCTGTGTATTCTATTCACTACGCTTTCATCCGAGACGTAATATTCGAACTTGGCCGCAGTGGCCTGTGGCAACCAGGTATTGAAACTATTTGGCAGAAGTGTTATTTAAGTATAAAGGGTTATTTTTGGCCAATAAAAGAAATATGTGCAAGGGGCCTATTATCTGTTAGTAATGTAAATCATACTTTGACCCGTAAACACAAAAATAATATAGGCAAATTCAAAAATCAAAAGAAAATCTTGAGAACACTTAATTGTTGCTATCTCTAAAATTTTACAATTAAATTAACAAAGGGAAAAAAATTGACAACACTGTAAAGCATTTATTTCAATCAATTATTAGAAGTATGAAATTTGATGTATTATTTTTAAATATGTGATATTACTTATAAATCCTCCTATTAAATCTTCCTCTTCCAACAGTTGTCTCTGTTTCTTATAAAATGTTCGATATCATTTTTTAAGTCGAACAGATCAAGCATTTAATACTAAAAAATCATCTGGGCTGGATGGCATCGAGGATGGCATACCAGCAATCGTCTTAAAAAAATGTGCTCCCGAGCTTGCACCCATACTAACTCGCCTTTTTCGAATCTCTTACGACCCGGGCATTTTTCCGGTGCAGCCTGTGCCCAAGCAAGGATGCAAAACTCTCCCTTCTAACTATAAACCTATGTCTCTTCTTCCTGTTGTTTGCAAAGTAATGGAAACATTTATTAATTTCCAAATCTTGAAGTATCTGAAAAACACAAGATTTTACATGACGTATGGATTCCGTCACAGAAGATCTACAGCTGATCTATCTGCTTTCCACTAAAAGAAGTCCCTTGAGTGTTTTGGTTGCTCTTGACATATTTATAGCTTTCGATCAGGTCTGGCATGATGGGCTTCTTAACATACTTCCTTCTTATGGTCTTTCACCTAAGCTTTGCTTTTGGCTTTCCAGTTTCCTTTCTAATCGACGTATATCAATTATTGTATATGGTCATTCTTTCAGCTTCTATCAAATTAATGTTGGAGTGCCCCAGGGCTCAGTACTGGCACCCACTCTGTTTCTTCTATACATTAATGATCTTCTCTCTTCCACAATCAACCCCATTTATAGTTTTGCTGATGATAGTACCCTCCACTCTAACATTCAATTTCTCAAGGCCAGTCAATTAGCCTGATTTGAAAACCAAGCGTAGGTCAATGTGGATGTTTCTCTCACAAGACCTCAAACTTATCTTTAATTGGTGCGCCAAAAATCTTGTTCAATTTAGTACCTCCAAAACACAGTCCTGATCGCTGTCGCGAAAAAAATTTGCCAATGCTCTATGTTACATATTACCGGCCAAGTTCTGCAGAACAAAGAGTTGTTTAATCTTGTCGGCGTTACTTTTGAGAACAATCTCAAGTGGCCCAAGCGGATTGCATCCATAGCCTCAACAGCTTTAAAAAAGCTTGGATTCTTCTTTTGAGCCAGAAAGTATTTCTCTTCTTACAATCTGTATGTATCCCAAATCAGACCCTCTTTAAAATATTGTTCTCATGTCTGGGGAATGGCGTCTCCTACAGCACTTAGCATTCTGAACTCCATTCATAGAAGAGCTGTTCGTCTTATTAATGATCCCACGCTTACAAAAAGCTTCCTCCTCTTGACCGAGCTGTGGGAAATCTGTCGCTTTTCTGTAGGTATTTTTACGGCTTCTGTTCAGAGGAGTTGGCCAGTATAATTCCTCCTTTGGCAGCTCCTAACAGAGCAACACGTAGTGCAAATTTTATGAATCCTTTTAAAGTTCAACTGAACAGGCCCCGAACTTCCCGCTTTCTTCGTTCTTTCATCCCTAGAGTGTCCAGACTATGGAACCTGCTACCCGCAGAAGTTTGTCCTTCTCCTTCAAATATTAAACTCCCTCTTACCACACTTAAGACACTCACGGTATGTTAGTACTTAGGCCTCAGCCTTCGTGGACTGTCCAAAGATAAAAAAGACCTAATTTGGACTGCGCATTTCAGGAGTCCGGGTTCCTGTTATAATATGGCATATCTTTATTGAAAACCAAAAGGATTTTGTAATAAATCCGTATTATCTATCTATCTAAGACCTTTTTCGCACGCTAAATTGTTGAATGACCTTTTAAATCGGTTTCGATTTAACATATCATTTTTAAGTAGTAGGTATCTACGTAAAAAATGGTCCCTATTATTTATATTGGCTATTGTATTTAGATTACTATTCAGCCATCAACAGTTATTTTGCATATATTTTATTTAAGTAGGTGGATGTTAAGTAATTATAATATATGAGAATAAGATAATCTAATCTGGTAGGAAAGCATTTCTTTCCTGACATTTCAATGCTAATTTAATCATTGTTCTTTTTGTTTTTATTTAATTTACTTAAGAATTTGACCTCATGAGACATTTATCTTGAACTAACAGGAATTTTAAACTGCCAAATAAATAGTTGGCAGTATGGCGCTTCTATTGGTATTCATTTCATTATGAAATGTGGTTATGTAGATTTGAATTATTATGTTTCCTCTGTGTTATATAGTATTATATATATATATATATATATATATATATATATATATATATATATATATATATATATATATATATATATATATATATATATATATATATATATATATATATATATATACAGGGTGATTCAAGTCAGGGTCCAAAAATAAACATAAAAGTCTATACAAATATAGGTCGGCAAAACCTTCGTTTCCGAAATACAGGGTGTTAACATTTTTATTTTATTTTTTTTACAATACATGCATAGGCACTTTATGTGTATTTGATAAGAATTATAAAACCTAGCTTATGTTTGGCTGAACATAATTTAAGAACAATAACTTTATTAAAAATTAAAATACATGTTGTTTAATTATACATTTTGTTTTATTTTTATTTAATATTGCTATAATAAAATCAGATGGGTCGTAATTTTTTTAAATCCAGATATCTCGAAAACGGTTGCTCGTATTAACTTTTAACAGGTATACCTTTTTGACGTAAAAATAACAGAACAATAATTTAATTTACTTAAAACTGTAACACAGGGCCGTACCAAAAAATTGTGATTGTTCAAAATAGTTAAAAGACGTGTAGGTGGCACTCCTACAAGTAAAAGCCGTACTAAGATTAGGTTCTAATCCGTCATACCAAAAAACCCCCGGATTTACTCCAATATTTACATTATTATAGATTTTTTTAAAAAATAGAAAAATTAAAAAAAAACTTTAACACCCTGGATTTCTGAAACGAAGGTCCTGCAGACTCATATTTGTATAGACTTTTATTTTTATTTTTGGACCCTGACTACGTACCTGAAGTATTGATATTTCCTCATGAATATATATATTTATTTATTTATTAATTTTTATTTATTTTCTTTTTATTTAAGAACCGTTTAATGAGAAATACAATATTTTTCTTATAGCTTGGCCGCATATGCCTAACAAAATAATCTCCAAAATATGCAGTTATTACTCTATATTTATTAATTTTGCTTTCATACAGTTTGTGCTTAAATCCAAGAAAAAAATGACTGTATTTATAATTTAAAAAATGTGGGGTAAATACCTTAAAAAATATTTATATTTGCTTTAATTAGAGTGCTGGGTAAGGACGTAAAATGACACTTTACGCCATTGGGCATAAAAGTAACTAAAAAGCCCACATTTCAAAAACGGGGCGAAAACGGCGCTAAAAGGCCAAGAACACACTTTTGCCCTACAAAAAACTCATCCTTAATTTCAATGACAGCAAAATAAACATTATTTTTTGCTTATTTGTGAACTTTGTAATAAAGTACAGTTGGGTGCATAAAAAAGTCGTACAGCAATTATAGGCTATGTTAAATCAGGCTTAATTAAACTTCTCATTGACTTTGACAAGTAGTGTCAAAATTCAAAAACTTTTTTTCAGTTAACGCACGTTTAACATTTTTCTCTTTCAAATATTGCAATGCCACAGCTAAATAATTTTAAAAAAGCTCAAATATTTATGTATTTACAAGACGGTATGCCCATAAGAAATATAGCTCATATTATAAATGTAAATAAGAAAACCGTACAAAACATAAAGCGCAAATGGGAGACTGAAGGTAACGTAAATAGGAAAAAGCCAACGGGAAGACCCAAAATAAGTACGCAAGAACAAGATAATGCACTCTTGCGCTATTTGGAGGACAATTCCTTTGAAGCAGCGGGGAATGCTATTCGACATACAGCATTTGCGGCATCAAGATCAACAGCTAGTCAAAGATTAAAACATCACATTTAAAAAACTATGTTGCTGCCAAAAAGGTAATCCTTGGAAATGAACTTAAACAGGCAAGAGTCATTTTCGCTTTAAATAACAATTTACGTGAGAACTGGAATAGTGTAGTAATTACCGATGAAAGAGTTTTCCAGTCATGCTTTAAGGGACATATAAGAGTGTACAGGCCAAAGGGAACAATATTTAATGAAGAATTTATTCATAATTCAGAAAAAACCGGTAGATTTTCGATAAATGTTTGGGCTTGGTTAAGCTCTCGTGGATTGGGTGTGTGCTGGACTATGGATTTAACGCTATTACGTACAGGAATATTTTGCAAAATATCATGTTACCTAGTGTTTCAGAACTTTTCCCCGATCAAAATTTTATATACCAACAAGATAATTGCCCGGTCCACAATGCAGCAATCATAACAGAATGGTTTGAACGGCAAAATATAGAGAGACTAATGTGGCCCGCAAAAAGTCTCGACATTTATATTTTGGAAAATGGGGGTCTTATGACTAAAAAGATCTACAGAGTTAACTTCAAACCAAACACAAGGGATGTGCTAGTAAACTTTATTAAAGAAACCTGGGAGAAACTAGCCAATGATCACGATCTCATAAGAAATCATACTTCGATACCAACTAGACTAAATAAATTAATAGAAAATAATGGTCCTATGACGAAATACTGATATAGCTTTATGTTTTCATTGACTTAATTATTATAATTATTATGTATTTTAAATATTTCTTTTTATTTTATAAATTAAATAATTATTTGGACATTTTAGGAAAAATACGTAGCATGTGTTTTTTTTGTAATAATCGGGTCAGAAACTATTTCTTTTGAAATATTAGGATAAAATACTTCTCAGGGGAAAAAGGGTAAAAAAAAAAAACAGCGGAAAGCAAAAATCCTATTTAAAGATCATCGTTCTCATTTAAAAAAAAAATTAAACTAATTATATATGAAATAGTCCTAAGCCCTGTAGCAGTCTGAAAACTAATTATATTGTTGTACAAGTCTCCACTACACTTCTCGGAAAAATTACAAAAGTCTGAATGTATACGTGTACTAATTTTTAATGAAATCTGGAACATCATAGGCAGGTTTACACCATACAAACCTTGTACGACTTTTTTATGCACACACTGTACGTCTAGTGGTTATATAGTATAGTCAGAAACACATGAATGGATATTTGTTTTATATCACTAAATTCATGATGCCAATATGTTTTAAAAATGTTGTAAATGAAAAATGTGAATACCTGTAAAAGTTTACCTTGAAAATAATAATATTAAAAAAAAAAAGAAACTTATTTTAAAAGCAGTACAGGTTTAATCGTTATTGTAAAGATCTAGATACCTACTAGAACTTAGGAGCTCTTTGGAAAAGACTATGAAAAAGGTGTTGGAAATAAAAGAATGCATAAATTATTTATTTAAAATATTAATTTCCCTTTTAGTTTTTTTTTGTGAAAACTCTTCGTTGAAACATTGCTGAAACATAGATGATATTTGTCAGAAACAGATTTGTCCTTGACTGTAGATAAAATTTTCGGGACATAAAAAGAAAATAATCTGCCTTTGTTACGGTAAAATTCTAAAAAACATGATTTGACTTTAGTAAGTAAAGTATTTTTAGGGCTCGATCCACTATAAATGTCTAGGAATTTAATATTTAAAAAACACAATGTACACTGTATGTGTATAAACTAGAGTAGCATGCTTAAAATAAATGATTATATTTATTATATCATCTCACACTATATATGTATAAAAAATTGCATAATAAATTGGACATTAGAAGAATAAGGATGCCTCTAACGGGCGGTTGTTCAAAAAACAGTTAAAAGAGTTTCTTGTAAATTTAGAACTTTACAATTTAAATGAATATCTGGACTCTGGGGAAAATCTAATCAAAAAACAAATAAATCTGCCCCTCAAACTAGTTTTAATTGGGTCTCTCTCAAGAAATTGTGTGGACATTGCGCTGTTGCCAGTGTCAAACCAGTGTTGGCGAATATCCGTATCGAAAAAAAAAATAGTTCTGATCGGTTTATGTTGTCAAACAGTTTTATTGAATATAAAAGTGTTTTCTTATATGTCTTTTGTTACAACTATACTACCACGAAATTCTTTTAATGATAATGATATATTATTTGTATGTTTTGATAGTCTGCCTAATTATTATGTACTTTTAGATAGGAAAGTGAAAAAGTGAAGCTGTTTGAATAATTTTACTTTATGTGGGAAATACTCGATACTAGTAAAGCTTAAACCTAGATCAATAAGATAACGATAAAACAAGATAAAGTTTATAATATACATGTACTTAAAACAGATAAACATACATTATTTATTAATGAAACAGGTTTATGCTAAGTTAAAGTTGCCACCGATGATGCAGCATTATTAGTGGGCTGTCTTTTCAACTTATTAATGGCTTTTTTTATGTATTACAGGTTTAAGAATGTCTATAGCTATATTAAAACCAAGTATTGCAAACCTGAATAGTTCTGTTTGGCCATACTAATGGGTGACCCCGATGGCATGGAGCCCGCTGGGTCGACAGCGGAGCGCCGTCTTCGTCAACTGGAGGCCATGTACTTGGGAGGACCACTGGCAGCACGAGGTCAGGCTTTTAGTGTTGAAACCTTGATTGATGTCCTGCTGGTTTTGTTTGACGAGTGCTGCAACTCCAGTTTGCGAAAGGAGAAGACTGTTTCGGATTTTTTGGAGTATGGTGAGTTGTTGTTTGGCATCACATTAGTATAATTAATAAACTTTAGAAAGCAGTAACTGTAAGGAAGTACTTATTAACTATTTTTTCAGATATATTCTTACCAGGGTTATGTTTTTACCTAACATTTATACTGGTATCAAAAAGTCTCCTGGTTCCAGGAAATAGATATGTGTGTGAACCGAAACTATTAAATTCTATATTGTCACAACAATATAGGATATATCGATAGTTTATACTGATAACTAAAAAAACCTAAAAGTTAAAGATCATAGTTTTACTATTACTATATTCGGCTTTGATTTGGTCATGTCTACAAAGGTGTTTTCGAAAAAAAATCTTTATATTTTTTCAAGAACAATAAAAATAGTAGTCTTAGTTTAACTCACCTACTATCATTTCTCGTGGATGGCCTAAAAGGTTTATACTGTTGAAAAAATATTTAAAGAGTGGCGGGAAAAACAATGAAGATCCATTTTTGAGCAAAAGTGAGGTAATTAATGGTAAATTTAGGTTTCGGTAGCCGTATTTATTGGTATACTTTACAGCAAAAAGTTACAAAACATATGTACTGACGTCAAACCGCTGGCGGAGCGTAAGTGGAAATAATGGTGAGGTTTACCGCTGATGGTCTACCTGTCCTGGCTTCGGGTCATTCCTCCAGAACTGTTTATTATTTTCAGTTTGAGCAATCAGTGATTTATTTTCAAGATAAATAAAGGTTAATATAATCCCTGAAAGAATGACGGACGTAGGTAGCAAAAAATTAATGAAAAACCAAAAAGCAGTCAAAGAATGCAAAAAATCAGTTACACAAATGATGACATAAAATAAGTAGTATGTCAAAACTCGTTCAATAAAATTTACTTTGTAAACCATATGTCCTTAGGGTATATATTCGGTTTAAGAAAACCTTTTTACCAGCCAAAGTGTGGAATTTCATCGTTTTCCCCCATAAAAACGGACATTGTTTTTTTTTTTGAAATATAAAAAAACACTTGTTAAAACAAATAAATTAATTAATTTTATATTTAGCTTGCTGCCAAAGCTGTCGGTAATTAAATTAGAATAATTGAAAAATCGTATTCAATTACTTCTCAGTAATTGGATTATTTTAATTCATTCATTCAGAAATTGAATTACTACGAATAATTCAATTCCCTTTTTTTTATGAAAAAACTGACGGAATTTTGGCCAGCCAGAAAGAGCATCTTAAAACACGGCGGGCCGGGCCGCTTTGAATCCTGCGAACGCCGCCTCCGCGCCGATTTAGTATTTTCGATTGATGCTTTCCGCCACCGTTTGTTTGCCTTTTTTTTGTTTTCTCTTATTATCCAAACAAAGATAGGTTTTTTTAATATGACAAGTACTAGTTACTGGTGTGGTAGTTCTTCAAACAATTATTTCCAGAAAGTTTTCCAATGTTGTTGAGAGAATGAAGAGTAATTGAATATATAAAGTAATTTTATTGACATAACGGTAGTTCATTGTAGTAATTTCAATAAAGTAACTGCTAAAACATTCAATTGCTTTTAGTGTTAATTAATAATTTAATTACTTTTAACAAACAGGCTAGTAATTGGTAATCGTAATTTACTACTACTTAAAAGAGTAATTGGTAATTGTAATTGAATTACTTTTAAAAAAGTAATTGCGACAGCTCTGCTTGCTGCCATATAAATTTTATTCTTTTAGAATGTTCTTTTACCTATCTGTTTGTAAATTTTAAATATATAAAACGCTTTTTTTCAAATTACGTATTTTTCTACATTTATCATTTTTCCCGCCGCGTCGACTTTTCATTTCTTTTTCCATTTTGTCGAAAGTCCAATATATGTTTAAATAAAAAATCATAAATCATAACTACTGATATTATGTAATAAGTTCTACAATAAACTTTCTGAATATAGATTCTCATTTTGTATCAAAAATGTTTATTAAACGTAAACTAAATAGAAGTTATTTACAGTAAAACCAGTGGCAAATACTGCTAAATCGCTTCGATTGACCCGAGACGATTTCGAAATTGTAAAGGTGATAGGAAGAGGAGCATTTGGCGAAGTATGTGTAGTCAAACTGAAAGGATCAGAGAAAGTATTTGCCATGAAAATCCTCAATAAATGGGAGATGTTGAAGCGGGCTGAAACCGCTTGTTTTAAGGAGGAACGGGATGTTTTAGTGTATGGCGATCGAAGATGGATAACCCATTTGCATTACGCTTTTCAGGTTAGTACTAATTTAATTTAGCTTTTGCCTCTTTGGTAGCATAGTGGTAAAGTATCTCTGCCTCTCAAGCGGGCGATTCGGCTTTGATTTCCGGTCGGTTTATTTTTTAAAGGTAGAAGTTATTTATAACTTCAGTGGCGCCAGTACCGCGATGTCCAAATGAGGCCGTAAAATGCAATATTTGCGTGTTTAATGTTACATTCAAAGTGAAAAGAATTCTGGTAACGCGAGAGATAAGTATTTTCAAAAATATCTGTACCGAGGACAGCTAAATATTAACTTTTTTAGAGCATGATTTACGCCACTATGGATCCTTTGTTAAACCACTTGCTTTAGTCTATAGTAATAAAAGCACATCTCTATTTTACGTTTTAAGTTGTTTTATTAAAGTTGTTTATAAAAAAATATATCTTAGGTCAATTTATTTTGTTTTAAATAATGTAGTTTAAAGTAAATTTTTTTTTTTGGTTATTATTTAATTGGGTGTAAAAAGTATGATGCTTACCATTTTAATGGGCGATAGTGGAGCTCAAAACAAGTCGAAAAAGCCAAGAACATATGGGTCAAAAGTTAATTATTTTCGAAATATGACCTTTCAAAGTTTAAAAAAGTTGGCAGCACCGCGCCTGTTTCATCGAATGCGGGTCGACCGTCGAACATTTTTTGCGATGGTTTTTATATTTACTTTTTTTAAGGAGATATTTATTTTATTTACATACAAATAATAAAAATTACTTCCTGCAATTTATTTTGATATTTAATTTAAAATTAAATTGAAGTAAAAAACAACAAATAATTATTGTTTGGTTTTTATTTGTTATTAAAAAATAGTTGTACTTACCAAAAGAATAGGCTAAATATCCATTTTAAGAACACAAATTATTATATTTTAAAACAGCACTTTTTTAAAGTTTGCTTAAAGAATAAGATTTCTCGGTTGCACACATTCCTTTTTCAAAAATCTTTGGTACATTTGCACTACGTTTGTAGTAAATTAAAATCATATCGGCATATTATCCCGATTTAAAAACAAACAAAAATATCGTCGCCGGGCCGGTAAGCCATATTACAACTGAATTTACTTTAGGCACCAGGATGCTCTGTTGCCAATTGTTTTTTCACTTTTTAACAGGGGGAATTTTTTTTTTTAATTTGTAGTTTGAAACATTTAAAACTTACTTTATTTTTTTACCAAATAAATCAACTGATAAGTGAAAAGACGAAAGTTTCTAATTCTTAAGATTTTTTAGAAATAATTGCTTCTAAAGTTCTAACTTTGACATCGTTTAGACAAAAATCTGTCAAGTTTGGACACATATGTCATATAAATTTTTTGACTTGTTTTGAGCTCTACTATCGCCCATTTAAATCGTGAGCATCATACTTTTTACACCCTGTATTATAACCAAAAGAAATCGGAATTTACCCCTGCATTTAGGCGGGTATACTTGCTTATAACGTCTATAATCATATATTATATGTCAGTTATCACCAAATCCTGCCATTTAAAACCAATTATAACCGGAGTTAATACCGTAGAATTTTTAGTAGTCCACCTAAATTTGATGATAGCTTTCTGTCCAGATGATTTATTTACCATGGAAATCTGTTCTAGTTTAGGCTTTATACCTTTTTAGTTTATACTGTTGTATAAGCTTTTTCCCTTAAGAACAACAGGTTACTTATTATCATTCATCAATGTCTTTATTTTTTACAGGACGAATCAAATCTATATTTAGTTATGGATTATTATTGCGGTGGAGACTTGTTAACGCTGTTAAGTAAATTTGAGGATCGTCTTCCAGAAGATATGGCCAGATTTTACATTGCAGAAATGGTACTGGCCATTGATTCAATACATAAGCTAAGATATGTTCACAGGTTAGTATTTTCACAAAACATACCATTATTTCTTCTTGTTTTTGTTGAAAAATACATATTAAAAGGTTATATCAATTTATTATTCTTCTTAAAATTTATCTTTTGCCTTTTAAAAATGTCCGATTTTACTATATTAAGTTGTTGAGCCCACCAATACATGTCATATCTTAAAGAATCTGTTCTCTTTAAGATAAGACTAAAAACCATAAGTAATCTAAAATGTTAATTTACTTCTTTATTTACAAATAATTTCCATGTCTAATGTAGACAACTGTGGTATTTTTTTGTTGAATTACTCAGTCAAACAACCAATAAGATTCGTAATTTTTACATTTAAGGGGTTACATGGGTTTAATCGGGGAAAAAGGACCTATTTTCAACAGTTGTTTTTTCATATAAAAAATAAAATATTTAATTCAAACTTTTTATTGTCCTAAACATACACATTTGACAAAGAATTTCCGAAATTTTCGTAGAAAAATATTTAAAACACCGCCATTGTGAAGTCATTTACAGTGACCCTTCGAAAGAAGGTGCATCCGCGTTGACAGCTGAACTGAGGACAGTATCATATAAATTGAAAAAAAAAGTGTTTTAGTTAAGACCATAAATTAGAACTTGGACAAAGACTTTAACTAGTTTAGTTTTATGACAACATTTTTATTTGTTTTTTATTTTTTTTTGTTTTTCGTCTTGTTGGGGAAATTATAATTATAATTATTATTAGTACAACTGATAAATTAAATGGAATACCATGTACTAGTTTTAAGTGAATTATTGTACAGCATTTAGCTCTTCAATAAATATTGATTTGATTTTAAAGAAAAAAAAGTGAAAATTGGATTTTTGGTAAATCTTTTTACCAAAAAATGCAAATTTCGGTGAAATTTGCTCTATATTTTTTTTTAATAGTTTTAATTGAAAAAAAAAGAAAATTTCTCGTCCAAGTCCTCGTGAATTATATCTCGAAGACCTGTGTACAAATTCATTAAAATCGGTTGAGTAGTTCTCGAAAAATCTTGACAACCGACTTTAAAAACACAGTTTTGAGAAAAACGCGTTTAAAGTTTTAAGTGACAATAAAACTAGAAAAATTACACGAGTACCGTCCGCTAACTAAGTTCTAGAATCTTTCGCATTTTTAAGTAAAATTTACAACAGACACTTACAACCTCAAATAAACCTCGTGATTCAATAAGTAATCACCAACTGAAGTACAATATACAAGCAGCTGTACCGATATACCTGCTGCGAGCTGAGCCTACCTGGCCTCGAGCCCGCAACTCTCGAAGGCTGTATCTCCAAAATATTTACTCGGATCGACTTGAAAATTTAGGACAATATTTTAGAAATGTTGTAGAAATTAATAAAACAATAAAAAAATCGTTTTTTGAAGCCGTAAAACACATATAATCCGTTTTAATTTAAGTTGTTCGACCCAAGTAGATCTAGAAACATGTCGCTTTATGTCTATCTTTATTGCCATCATATAAGAATTCATTTTATTGTATCTTTTGTGTGAAGCTTTCTTGTTTTATATTGTTATTTTAAGTTCCAAGTCTTAAAGTAGATAGATAGAATATATTACCACAAAATATATAAGAAAGTACAAATGTCATTATATATATATATATATATATATATATATATATATATATATATATATATATATATATATATATATATATATTTATATTTATATATATATACATATATTCACAAACGATCAGCAAAGTTGAGCGACGCTGGGCACGGTTAGTAATTGGATGGGTGACCGCCAGAGACACCGTGAGCCATTGGGTGTGGTTTGGAATCCACGTTAAACTATAGGACATTTAAATATAGCTCTGGCTTAAGATTAAAAATTAGTCTTAGTGGTCTTTTCTGTCTCACAAGAACTCTACCCGACGTATGACTACTTCCCCAGAAGAAAAGATGGTTGTAAGCCAGTAAATAGTACACAGAAATCAAACCCCACACGTTCAGTGAGTCAAAGGCGGTTATTAAAAACTTAGCAGTAATATTATTACTTATATCTTAATTAGATAGTAATGAATAAACAAATCCATACATAGAGTTTTATTTATATTAATAATAAGACACCAGCCTTCTATATGGCTGCATACAACCCAAAAGCAATCTAAGAGCTTCTCTGTGATATTCGCAGCTAACACTTCCGTCCTGTCTTTAGCGTACAGCGTAACACTTCCAGTACTAATATTTTGTGGTACATTGTTAACATGTACTAAAAATAGTAATGGCCCTAGGACCCCTAAAGAACTTCCATACGCACCGTACCATAGTTAAGATTTTTCTTGCAGATTTTTCTAAATGTTTATTCATTTTTTAGGGACATAAAACCTGACAATGTTCTACTGGACGCAAATGGACACATTAGATTAGCTGATTTTGGTAGTTGTTTAAAATTAAATGATGATGGTACGGTGCAATCAAATGTAGCTGTAGGTACTCCTGATTATATTTCACCAGAAATTTTAAGGGTACGTATATCAGAGTAATGTAAATTGTAGTTTTATTCATTTGTTTTATAATTTTAGGCGATGGAGGATGGTCAGGGAAGGTATGGACCTGAATGTGATTGGTGGTCATTGGGTAAGTTTAGATTTATTTTTGGTATTTTAATTAAAATAATAGTACAGAATTTATGGTAGCATATTCATATTCGGTTTATTGTTTATTTAAGCATTATTTCTAAGAAATCAACGATAAAACTGTTTCGCATATGTAGGCAACTTCATGCAGATCACTTTATAGTAAAACCAGTAGGCATATTAAAATTTAAAAAATACTGGATCAAAAAAAAAATGTTTAATTTTAACAACAACATTTTTTCTGGTAATTAAGGACTGAGCAGGGTAATATTTGTGACTTTTCTAGTATTTTAAGAAATATTCGAAGTTACCATCTTGTTTGTGTTTTTCTTTTTCCTGTAGAAACCTAAGAAACACCTAAGAAAGTTATTTGAATTGATACAACATAAGATATGGCAAGAATTAACATATTCTTTTTGGGACTTCTTATGTATTGGTTTTTTATTTAAATGTCTATTTTTTTCGATTTGTTTCAATAAAAATGATTTTGTAGTTATTTTTAGTAACAACAAAATTATTTAATTTGTATAAGAAATTTGCGATTTAAGTTAAAAAATGGAAAAGGTAACAATAAATACCTGAAATGTCAAAACGCAAAAGGTCAATTTTATCAAATTTAAGCAGTTATTACTAAATTTAATACATATCGATAAAATTGAAACATATTTAGTATTAACAATTCTAAAAAAGTGAGACGTTTTCATAAACAAACCAATAAATAAGCTGTCCCAATAAGAAAGTGTAAATTTTATATCATATCTCTTCTGTTTCAATTGAAATCATTTTTTTCAATATTCTTTTAGAATTTACAGAAAGAAAGTCACAAATTTAGCTTTTGTTCAGTCCAAGTTAGATGACCCTGTACTCTGTACTTATGAAATAGTAATTTACGTTATAAGTCCAGTTGGTTACTTGTTATAGTACGAGTTAGACATTATGGACAAGGCGACGCTAGGAGCCAAGTCAAGAATGTCTAAACGAGTAACTGTAGCAAGTATTACCGGACGTGTATTGTAATGTATTTTATTTCATACTGTAAGTCCGTGTTGTATCATTATTTGATTTTAAAAATCAAAAAATCAAATTATGTTCCGAAAATCGCATCACCTTTTTCCCTGTGGCAACAGTAAACAAGTGGAAGAAAATGTCATGTTCATATATTTTTAAATGTCTAATTTAATTTATAAAAATTAAATAGACCGGTGTTGCTTAGCGACACTTACCGGCTTTGATACTGTAATGACTAACCTACCGGACTCAAATTGATAATGTAATCGAAGGTCTACCAGACAGTACGAAATAAAATATATTTTGTGTTAGTTTGTTAATGTTATTTTTCAATATAGAACTCATTTTTGTTTTAAGGTGTCTGTATGTATGAAATGCTGTTTGGTGAAACACCATTCTATGCTGAAAGTCTAGTCGAAACTTATGGTAAAATTATGAACCATAAAAACTGCTTTGATTTTGCAATGGACGTCGATGTGTCGGACGCTGCAAAGGATCTCATCAAACGATTAATTTGCAGCCAAGAATTTAGATTAGGACAAAATGGTATTGAAGATTTCAAGGTAGGCTTATATTGTGATTTTAGTTAAGCCATTTTACATGGAATTTTTAATACATAGTTGATTAGATGCAATAACATTTTGGAAATTCTAGGGGTTTCTAATCTAGCCATTGTGACAACTTAAAGCTTTTAATATTTATGATAAAAAAAACAAAATATGCAAAATAGGTTGCTTTACTTATTAAGGGGATTTTCTGGTTTGGAGCTCCGATTTTTACCTCAATTTTAACAATTTTTTTTTAGGTGAAATCAAACCATAAATAAAACAAACACCATTTTATACTTCCATCTTTAAGCAGCATTAAAAAAAATCGCCAGAAAATGGTAAACTGTCATTGAATAAAATGGACGCACCTAGTTCAGGTAACTGGGAGGTCGGAAACAGACGTATTAGTTTAGCTGTAAAGTGAAATCGTCAATTTTTCACAAACTTTTATGAAAAAAATGTTTAAAAAAATGACTTTTCTTGGATTTAAACGTACGTAAAATTCAAAATTTTGAAGCGATTTTAACTTTCAATGTTGCAACCATAGCCAGTTCAGTTCTCTACAAAATGGCAAAGCGGCATCAAAATTGGTCCAGTAATTTTTCAGCAATCCATGCGCCCAGCAACAAAAATGTGAGTTTTGGGAAACCGCGTTTAAAGTTTGGAAAGAGTACTAGACGACGCGGGACGACCGGTCCGATGATCGTGTATTTTGGCTATAAGAAATGATTTCTGGGCAAAACGGTTTCGCCCATATATTCTCTATAATGTAAGGTATTAAAAAGTGTATAAAAAAAAATTTGAATCTTCTAAACCAGATAACCCCCTTAATAGTTTATAAGTAGAGTAAGGGATATTCGGTGATATGAGATTTAGACCAAGCCTTATCTGTTTTTGGTTGAATGTATAAGGTAGCTGTCATGTTCTTGCTGAAAACCCTTCAGAAAGATACATATATAACAAGAACCGAGATATGATTCCTCTCAGGAAGGCCCGTAACATTTGTTAAATATACAAAATATGAAAAAAAAATTACAATATTTAATCGCTTATAAATTTGTAAGTATTGGTCACAGGGAAAAATTGTAGAAAGAAAAAAGTTTAATAAACAAATTTTTCACAAGATAGTATTGGTTAGAAATCGCAAAATGCCTTACCCTTGTTGCAAAATAGCGATTAAAAGAATAAAAGACAAGAACGCGTAGTTTGTTGCGAAATTTTGCTTGCTTTTTTAGATTTATTTAAGGAGCTTCATATTTGCCCAAAACAAATACCATGCTGTGATAAAACATCACATTAAATTTTGTTAAATTCGGTTTGATAATTTTTGCATAATAATTTTACAATCCAATTTCGTTTTAAAAAATGTCAATTTTGAAAATTGAGTAGAGTCCAGAGTATTCAACTTAGACATTTTTGTTCCATATATGCTATGAGAGCTTAAGCTTTTAAACCTTTAAATAAAAATGAAAATCGAATCATTCGGGCGTCGTCAACAATTGTTTGAAGTTATAAAAATGTTTCTTGCTTATAAACAAATAAAATACAACCATAAAATTTTGTTAAAAAATTTTACTTAAAATATGATTTAAAAGTACTAATAAAGACGCTTCTTCTAATATATAGAAATCGTAAATCGCCCAATTGGTTGGCAAGCTGCAAAATTTGACCAGCCTTTACGGCGAATCTATAGACAATATAAATATCGACTTCTTGCACATTGTTTATGTGGAATTATTGTTATATTTTTTTCTTAATTGAAAAATTTTAGGGAAAAAATATGTCTTTTTATTTCTTAAAAAAAAACTGTTTAAACTTTAAACAATTGCTAAGGGCGCCCAAATGATCCGATTTTAATTTGTAAAAAAAAGTTTAAAAGCTTAAGATGTATATGTAAAAAAAAATTCTAGTGACTAAGTAAAATAGTCTTTCTAAATATGAAGGTCATCAGAGAAATCTAAAGGTCCAAAAAAACATTCAAAAAACAACATTTTTTTGCCTTGTTTTTTTTTTGTTTATTGCTATTTTGCATCAAGCGTAATAAATTTTGCAATTTTTAACCAATCCTATTTTGTAGAAAATTTAGTTTCGAAACTTTTCTTTCTTTACAATTTTTTTCTACAACCCATATTTTCAAAGGTATGAGCGATTTAAGTAAAAAAATATATTAAACATTTTTTTAAAACTATTTTGTCTATTTAAGAAATGTTCCGAGCCTTTCTGAGAGGAAGCACTTTTCGATTCTTGTTATATACACCTTTCTGAAGGGTTTCCAGTAAAAACCTGCCTGCCACCTCTTACATCAAACAACTCTTTTCTTTTTTTACAATAAGGCTTAATCTAATTAGCACTTAATAGTTGGTAGGATATTCAAGAGACGACTAAATTTTCGCTTAAAAGTTGACCCATTTGTTAAGCTACACGCGTCATGAAGATACCGCGTTTTCTAACTTTTTAAATTTATTCCAATGATATAAAAGAAATTTATATAAATCTGTATTTAAAAATAATAGTGTTTGGTATTCCTACTTTAATTATAGTTGAATTTATTTTTATGTCTCAGTATTAAATTAAGGTTTTATCATTATCGTCGGTTGTCATCCTTTTTTATCTAATATTATTTTCTGTTCTTCTGTTCTGTTTTTAAAGAGGTTACGACTTTTAACTTACCTAGTATTTATTTATATTTAGAATCATCCATGGTTTGAAGGTGTTGATTGGAGTGGTATCAGAGATAGCAATGCACCCTACATCCCTGAAGTTTCTAGTCCAACAGATACATCAAACTTTGACGTAGATGATGCAGATATACGGCTGTCTGATGCACTGCCGCCTACTGCCAACAATGCCTTTACTGGACTGCATTTACCTTTTATCGGATTTACGTTTACGCAAGGAAGGTGAGACATTTTTTTTATTTAGCTATTTCTTAATACTATATTTAACATCTTGAATGTTGCCAAAAAAAATTTTTTATGTAAAAACTTTACTATAAACAGTTGTCTTAAAATGATTGAAAAAAAGCAAATTGTGCAGGCCCTTACACATAATATATTTTAAATATAATAAATTCTTTTTTACTTTTTAGTGTTATTTTTTTTTTGCAATATTTAAATTCAGATTAAAAATGTTGCTTAATTTTTTGAGAGTATGCATTTGTAATATACATGATTTATAGTGAAGTAATATTTTATGTCGCACGCAATATTCTGTATTCTTGATTAGAGATCAGACTGGTTTAAATTAAAATTGACAAGCAATTAGTTGGGTTGTTTCTAACCAGAGACTTCCTAGAATACAGACCCGGTGTTCTGTTCATAGGTCATTCTGTCTATATTTTATGCTATAATAGAAGTGCAACATTGATAGATAATGAAGTGGTATTTATCACAGGGTACATATGTTACAACTGATGTCAAGCCCATGTTAAATAACGGTCTGAGGATCTGTCGCCAAATACAAATGGTGCCACAGACGAACCTGTGTTACCTTTATCCCCATAATCAATTATCAAGTGAAATCAAGTTTTTAGTATTTATAAATTATAATATTTGTTTCAAAAAATGGCAAATAATAAAACCTTAATATTTTTGTTTGAGTATAAATATGCAGATTTACCGCTATTTTTTTTGACACTATACCTAATGGAATATAGCTTCAGTCATCAATCTAGAGAACTAGGCACCTACCAAAACCTTGGAACCCATTAAAAAAGTATACGAAATATGTTAACTTTGTTTTGCGTTTTTTCTTTTTGCAACATTGCTAAAAAGTATGTAATTATGTCCCAGAAGGAGTTTTGTCTTTGTTCATATATTAAATTTCCTGATACGCAAAGAAAATAATCTTCCTTTTTTACTGCTAAATTCTAAAAAGCACTATGTAAATTTCGTATTTTTTCGAAACCTATTTATTACTGCTGTATACTCATATACTCATATACATACTCATATACTCACTCATATACTCATATACTTTATTAGTTCCATTATTATACAATAATTATGCCACTTGGCATATAGAACGTGTCAATTTATTGTAAATTCTAAAAACTAATATCACAAAACAGATAAATTAACCAAATTTACTAAAATAAAACAAACAGAAAATTCACAAAATACATAAAACATATTATAACATTTAACTTATAATTTAAAGATTAAAATTAGAACACATCCTCAGACGAAAAAATTCTGATTGAAATTATTTAAGAATTCTTCCAAAGTATAGCAGGGGTTATTGTAAAGATAATGCTTTGTTTTTTAAAGCAGTTCTATTTTTGGAAGAATTTTCGCGTTTAAAGGAAGTGTATTCCATATACGAATCAAACTAGAATGGACATTTTTCTGAACAAAACTATATTTGGTAGAATTTGTCAAAAGACTCTGTTTATTTCTTGAATTGTAACTACGTTGTCCCTCATTGTTTTTGAATACATTTTTATTATCAGTCATGAATTTTATTGCATCGACAACATAAATTGCAATTACGGTTAAAAGATGTTGGTTTTTAAATATTGGTCTACAACTTTCCCTCCACCCCAATTTAAAAAGCACTCTTAGACATTTCTTCTGCAATATCTGCACTCTGCCCACCTGAACAGAGTTACCCCAAAAAATACCATACCTTATTCTTGACAAAATGCATTAATGATAGAAACTTAGAGCAGCTTCGAGACTTACGCTTTTAACAATCATTCTCAATGCGTAACAGCATTTTGTCACGATCATACACACATCAACATGGGCTTTTCAGTCCAGGCGGTGATCTACCTGCACACCCAGAAATGATACTGAGTCCCTTGTTCTTACTGTAGCTTTATTCAACTTTACCTCAAAAGGAGAACTTCCTCGAACTCCAAACTGAAGTATTTGTGTTTTATTGATATTCAATGTTAGGTTATTTGCAGAAAACCACCCTCGAAGAGTCTATAAACAAGGGTATATATCATGATTAAAATAAATCAGTTCTTTTGTATATAAAACATTGTAAAATAAAAATGTAATAAAAAAAGTTTTGTTATTTATTTTCTTGTATAAAGTATTATTTTGTGATATTTACAATAACCAGAAAACGACTAGTTTTTATAAGAAAAATATTACAAAACCATAAAGTCAAGCACCCTGACCTAACCCTGGAGGTATAAATGTCTGCAAATTTATTATTTTTGTGTCTTTGTTGACCTTTTTTTGAGTACTCTATTTGACGGTTATTTTAAAGTGTTTTTTAATATTTGTTTAAAATATGAATTTCTATGAGATCTTTTTAGTAAACACTAGTATATTTTTTTTATTCCTTACAAAGAAAATGTATATTTTTTTAATATTAACTTTGTTCTCTTTTAGTTATATCTGTGACTTAAGTAATCTCTATTCTTTCATCTCTTCAAACGCTGCAAGTATCACAGAAAAACAAAATCAGAGAAACGATATAATGTCATTAGCGCAAGTGAATCAACAACCCCAGGTAAGGTTAGTCTGAGATAATAATAATAAAATAACAGTTGAATATTTTTGGTTTATTTTACAGTTTTTAATATTAACAGTTCAAAATTTTAATTCAATTGTCACTTTTCAACATATTAAAACAACTATGACAAATAACAAATTACTGATCAAGGTACGCTTTTTAAGAAAGATGATACCTGTCACAAATATCACCAGTTATAAGTGACATTCATTAAAAATATACTACCTCTTAATTATAACATCTGTTAAAAATATGGCGCCAATCAAAAATGAAGCATGTGACACTAAAATAATTTCAAACTTCCATTGTCTTTAGTTATTCACACAGTTCAATAAAGACAATGAAAGTTCAAAATTCTTCTATTGTCACTACCGAATCATTGCTTACCACATTCAGACAAAGATGTAGCATATTTCCAGAACTTTAATCTGTCAAAATCCAGATCTCCTAGCCAGTTTTTTTCTAACCAAATTCGGTTATTATGTGGAATGTTATTTAGGTTGTAAAGCAGTGTTACCATGGCAATTTTCAAAAACTTGTACTTGTTTCCACTCAAACGTTTTTAAACGTCCTGCTTGGTTTAGTATTTCAAAAATATTGCAGCTATTTTTTTCTGCTATTAATGATACATACCAATGCTATTGAAATTGTTGTAAACTAAAATTTGGTCAGAATTTACTTTATAAGTTAATTTTTCTTTTAGCGTCAGCCAGAAAAGGAGATCGAAAAACAACGAACGTCACCTGATGGTACGAGAAAGTTACAAGATGAAATTAATATGTTAACGAAAAGAAATTGTGAATTAGAATCGCAGTTACGAAGTTTGGAGTCTGCAGGCCAATCTAGAGATTTACATATAGATTCTTTAGATGGAGGAGACAATGGTAACTATCAAAAGTAACATCTTTTAAAAATTTTAATACTACTTTAATTTTTATTTTTGTTGGAAATACAAGAATTTTAAATACCATTATAAACTTTGATTAGCACTTTTCATCGACTCTCATCTTTAAATATATTTTTCTAGTAAAAATAAGGGAATTAGAAAAAATATTAAAAACCTTAAAGCAAGAAAAGGAAGAAGCAAATAAAGATAAGCAGGATCTTCAAGAAAAGTTAAAATTCCAAGATAAGGAGCTCAAAGATGCTTTGGCTCAGAAAAAATTGGCAATGACTGAGTATGCAGAAGTTACTGACAAGCTAGCTGAATTAAGGGCCCAGAAACAAAAAATTTCTAGACAGGTATTTTAAGTTTTACATGGATTATTGGTTTAGCTAGTTTCAGTAAATTTTTTGTTCCTGTTGTTGTCAATATATCATTATTCTAGGTTAGAGATAAGGAAGAAGAATTAGACACTGTGATGCAAAAAGTAGACTCACTTAGAAACGACATAAGAAGAGCTGAAAAGTTAAGGAGAGAGCTTGAATCCAGGGTAGAAGAAGCTCAAGCAGAGGCAACTAAAGAACGAAAATTGAGGTATAATTTTTTTACTTATTTAAGTAATTTATTGGTGCAAGAAAGTTAAGAAGTTTAATTGGCGAAAGAAAAAGTTTAGCCTTCTAAATTGCTTGTTTCCTTTTTAATTAGGGTTTGTTAAGAAACACACTGCGCTTAAATTGTAATTTCATCATTATATAATATAATTACTTAAAAAATGTTTTTAGGGAAAGATCAGAAGAGTATTGCAGACAGATGCAAGCCGAGTCAGATAGATTAAGAGTTAGAAGTGAACACAGTCCAAGGGATCAGCAAGATTCACTAAGGCTCAAAGCTGAACTAGAAAAGTTAGAGGTTAGAGTTGAAAAAGTCTATTTGCTAAATATACAACTTATAAGTCTTAAAACCCCTTTAATTTGCGACTTAATGAAGCGTGACCTAGAAAATTCGGGTCAATGTTAATTTCTCTTACTTTTTAAATAGCTTTTAAAGAGGGCAGATATGCAACTGAAAGTCACTTTTACAATGTCATATCAACCTATGGTTTAAACCAAGGTGTCTTAAAAATCTATGTTTTGATGAGCAATGTCATTAAATGTCATTGGTAATATTTTGTTTTTAGTTATTAATGACTTATTAATTACATATTTGACATCACTGTAAAACAAAAAAAAACAATTCATAATTTGTTTAATTGGATACTTTCAAGAAACTTATTTCCACTTTAAACATGCACTTGCCAATTTCTTTGTTCCACCAGAGAAAATTTTTATTAACCGCGAAGTTGGCCGCGTGAGTTTACGCATGTATGTTTTATCCTTGAACTCCCGAGATCAACCACCTCCCCCAAGGGCACAAAATTTTTTAATTTTTTTTTCTTGCAATATTACGACAGAAACTTTTTTAGGCACATACAGCTGTTTATTCAGCTAGGTGCCATAGAAAAAAATGATTGTTTTCACCATAGAATTAGGTACCAAAACTGTAAAATATAAAATGTGTAAAATTCTGAAATAATTTTGAATTTGACTGAAGCCAGATATAGAAAACTAAATCCAACACTTAAGGAAAATCTTAGTCATAACGAACATGACTTCAATAATATTGTAAGCACATTTTGTGAAGCAGTAGTAAACCTTGGTTTTGTGCTAGATCGCTGGTTGATCAGCACTGCACACGTAAGACAGTTAAAATATTCTCCGATACTCAAGCAGCTCTTAAGACTCTTGAATCCAGCCTGTGCAATTCGAAAACCGTCTGGAATTGCAAGGATGCGCTGACCAAACTGGGTCAAAACAATAAGGTTACACTACTGTGGATACCTGGACACATCGGCCTAGAGGGTAATGAATCCGCAGACCTCCTTGCCAAAAGGGGGGCGGAAACAAAATTCACAGGGCCGGAAACGGTCATCGGTATATCTTATGGAACGGTCAAGCAGTTCATATCAGCTAGGACACAAAGAGAAAATCTTCGGTACTGGCATGGACTTCCGGGTCTCAGACACTCGAAGGCCTTCATAAGACCACTGAACCAACAATGTACTGTCAAACTACTGGAGCAATCAAGGGTACACCTTAAAACTCTAGTGGAACTGTACACGGGACACTGCAGATTAAAATACCACATGCACAAGATCGGCCTAGCGGAAGACGCCGAGTGCCGCATGTGCATGGAGGGGGATGAATCGGCAGAACACATACTGTGTTTGTGCCCAGCAATGGCACGACTAAGATTCGCAATCCTCGGCAATGACACCTTGTTGCCGGGGGAGGTGAAAGATCTCTCTCCTAACAGGATCATTAGATTTATTAGGAGTCTGGACCTGGTGGGACGAATATAAAAGGGTGTGAGCCACAATAGACCGATCGGTCGCGGTGGAAGGGTGTTATCCCCACTCACTTTAAACCTACCTACCTACCTTGGTTTAACTTAGGGATTAACACGACATTGTAAAAGTTGCTCTTAGCAACATAGCATATAACTATAAATAATAGTTATCTATTACCAATAAACCCAATATAATTTAATCATAATTTTTAAAATTTTACACCAAGAATAAATAAATAATTAAAAATAAACTTTTTGGTAAGCATAGAAATAAACTATCCTAAAAAATTGGTATATTATTAAATGATTATTGGTTGTCTTCCTTACCAAACTGCTGTTTTTAATATTATTAAGTAGTAACTTATTCAGATTTAACTTGGGAAAATCATCTTCTGTGTAATACGGGTCGATCTAATATCGGGCGGATGTTACCCCGTACATACGCCTGTTACCTCGATGTTTATTCATACAGTGGGCATTAGCATTTTAGGGAACGAGACACATTTGAACATTATTTATTTATTTATTTATTAATTTAAGCCCAACAGGCAATCATTAACAGGACTACAAATATAAACTATATAAAAATAAATTAACATTAAAGAGGAAAAGCAAACAAAACTTTAAACAAACATAACAAATTTAAAATAAATTTAAAAAACAAATTCCAATACCTAAAGATAATCTGAACACGTTTGAACAAACAAACCATAATTCATTGAAAAATCACAGTGCAATGAAATACCATTGTATAAGGAACACATCCTTTGTATTGGTAACATAAAAGCATTAGTACAGGGAGATGGCAAATAGAAATATCTACTGTTTCTACTTAAGCTCCTCGGGACCGCAAAGATAATTTCAACCAACAGAGTCGAACAGACAGTGGTTCCAAGATTCCTTTTTTTTTTTAACCTTTCCATACTAAATCTGCATTGCAGTAGGCCATTATTTATCCACCTCTGTAGATAAGTACCTTCTTCTTTTAAAACCAAATATTTTAAAAACTTTCTTTGGACTTGTTCCACTGCTCTTACATGTTTACCATAATATGGTGACCGAATTATGGATGCATATTCAAGTTTAGCACTAACCAATGAAAAATAAAGTTTTTTTAAAGCATCTATATTATTAAAAGATTGACAGTTTCTATAAATTAAGCAAAACATAATTTTGAATCCAAAACAACGCCTAAGTCTCTTGTACTATTTACTTTTGTCAGTTTCCCCAATATGATAATTGTAATAAGCAGTGTTTATCCTTTTGGTAAAAGTCATTACTGAGCACTTCCTGGCATTAAGAAGAAGGCAATCATTGTTGCACCAGTCCTGCACAGCCCTTAAACTCTCTTGCAATCTCTCACAATCCTCTGTATGCTGGACAAAGTATTGAGTTAGGTAAAGAAATGCTTTGCCCATTCTGCAACTTGGTCAAAAATTTTATCGCTATTCTGGGCCAACAATGTATAAACGATATTTCCACAATTTCGTGAAAGTTATTTTGTGTATCTTACCTTTTATAGATATGTAGCAAGAAAAGATGTTAGCTCGTCTGACAGACGGTTATTATTTATAAAAAAAATCGGCCAGACAAATTCATTATTTTAAAAATTGTCTCATGTTGGAAACTTAGAAAAGTAGGTGTTTTTATTTTTCACCTTCATTTAGATAAAGCATTTTGAAGAGAAATAAATAGAAGAAGTTTTTGGGTCTAAGACATAGAAGTTACAATTTTTAACTATAGGAACTATATAAAGCTTAACTCTTTTAAGTAAAGGCACATAAAACCCAAAATTAAACAAATGGATATACAATGGTCTTTGCTTTAAACATTTGAAATTAACGAATATTTTCAAAGTTGACAAATAACGCTTTAGTCTACAGTTTTTATAAAAATGACACTGCTCTTGATGATAAATCTTTTATTTTAATTCTTTTTAGGTTCAGTATAACGAAAGTTTGACGCAACAACAAACGAGGTATAATTTAGAATTAGCATCCCTCAGGGAGCAACTACAAGAGGCTGAATCTCACAGAGACCTGCTAGAAAGAGAGGTATGTATGTATATTGATAATACGTAAGATATTCTTAACCCCTCATAGGGAAATATTCTTTAAATTGTTAGAAAATTTCACTTTTAACAAGATTTAGCGCATAATAAAGAAGTAATTTGTTGCGATCTTATTTACACCGAGTATGTTTGGTCAACGAGGCGCTTGCCTTTGATAGTTCCGAAGCTAAAGTTATAATACAAAAAACATATTTTTATAAACATTATAGTATTTTAAAAAATACAAAACCACAAAATATCTTGCAACAGACAGATTGTTCAAAAAGTGTGTCATTACAAAATTACAGATTTTTTAATTAAATTTAATTATATCACTTTCGGTTAACCTTTAAGTAATGTACCACATATCTAATTTAAGTTTTAATCCTATGACAGGCTTATTTCACATCAAAGTATACCTTTCTGCTTTACCTTCTTTAGTGTATTCATACTGGAAGTATTTATAGTAAAAGTGTATTTATAGTTGTTCAACTAATGGGGTTATTAATAATTTGATTGTATTTTGTTATTTTATTTCAGTTTTTTTTTGTGACATGTTTTATATCTTTTTGTAAAGATCTATAAACGAATTTAAATAAATAAATAAATAAATAAGGCCGATTATTGATCGAGGCCATTTAACGCACCAAACCACAACGCTCGCTCGTTGTGGTTTGGGATTATTAATCGCCAATTAATGTTCGAGTTAGTTACAATATTTTTTTCGGCGATTAATTTGTTATTATATTGTGATAATCATAATTTTTCGAGAATTTTTTTCGGGATGTGTTTCGATTTTAGGCAACCAGCTTGACAGATGTTTTAATGTTTGTTATATGAATAACAAGATTATAAATAGACACATTGGGTGTTTTTCCATTACGGCACAAGAGCGCTTTATACGGCACAATGCTCCGCACTTTTTGTACTTAAGTGCTATTATCGGGGCATAATTGGGCTTTGGATAACTTTTTTCCTCTCTGAAAGAGCGATTATGCCTCAATAAGAGCACTTACCTACAAAAAGTGCTGAGTATTGTACCGCATAATGCGCAATGTGCAGATGTTTAACAAACATTAACACTAAATCTAGCATCAAATTTAGATTATGGTTATTTACGTCAAATAATATAAAAACAATTTATACATGTGCTAAAAATACGACGGTACACTAACAACAAACGAAATATAAGGTAACAAGTTAATATGTTAGGAATAATTTTAAAACTGACTGTTGACGCCCTCTGAATTAGTTTTTCTATATTTTTGTGAAAAGTATAATTGTTTAGAGAGCAAAAAAGACTTTCCTAGTTGAGGACCTAAATTATTATATTGTGTAAGAAATCCAGTTCTTTTACACATTTTAAAATCCTCTTCATGTGTTTTAAAACTGTATTTGTTATGTTTTATTTTACTTTAAGTTTCTTTTATTTTTTTTTTTTCGTTGTGTAAATCTTAGCTCCAAACAATGAAAGAAAAATGGGAAAAATCAAAACTGGAAGCCATAGCAGATACAGAACAGACGTTAGCAGAACTTAATAGAAGGCACGAAAGAGATAAACAAATTTTAGCAGAAGAAAATAATAAGCTCTCATCGAATGTTGAGTTTGTGAGTGTTTTTATTTTTGTTAATTTTTTTTTGTTCTTACATCAAGAGGAGTTATAAACTTTACTCTAGACAGTTACTTACCAGATTTTCAGATTTAACATAAAAGCGAACTACTTACTTAAAAAATACTTTATTTGAGATGTTCTTCATTCAACTAGTGCTACAAGTAATCAGAGAAATACCATTTTTAACTTCCGTGCCACCAGGCCTTTGGTTTAACGTTTAGTGGGAGAGTTTTTAAATTTTGTTACAGGCCACTGTAGAAAGTAATCAGTTTTTGAGTAATCAAAAATGTTTGTATCTCTCATTCAGTAATATAATTAAATTTTCCATTAAGAAAATTATTTTTTGCTGTACGGGTTATCGAAAGAAAGTCATGTATTATGCTATTATTATTTTTTTACGACCAACTGATGATTTTTTTTTCTGCTTACCACATGACAGTCATAAAATTTTAGTTAGCAGATTGCAACTAGTTTGCTTAGCTTAAAAGGCTGGAAACTGCTGTGATTAACTACATATAATGATAATGAAAAGAAACTGTTTGTTTCTTATTTTTTTCCTTTTACTTCCAGTTGTCCGAATCAATGAACCGATTACAAACGGAACGAGCAAACTTAGAATCGGAATACGAAGCTTTAAGAAGCAAGCAAGACGCGCTTGGCCAATGGGAATCTCAGCTCTCAGAAATTATTCAATGGGTTAGCGACGAAAAGGACGCGAGAGCCTATCTTCAAGCTCTGGCCACCAAAATGACTGAGGAATTGGATTACCTTAAACATGCAGGTAAAGTAAATATTATTAATAACTGCTTCCTTAAGATAAAATTAACATCAAATTAACTCTTCAATATATAATATTAAATAATTGATCTTAATATTACTTGGGTAATTATTATGATTTTTTGGTCTGTAGTAGCTTTAAGCCAAGAATGAGGGGTGTCTAAGTCCCCTCAATTTTTTTTTTTGAACAATCTAGAGTTTAGTATGAAACCACAGTGGCATACAAAGCCACTGAATATCTTGGTGACATCTCCGGCATAAATTGCACACTGTTATACCTAATTTAAAAAAATCAAGTCTTAAAAAAGAAGTGGTTGAGAAGGCTCTGAATATAAAACGTCATATTATAAAATCATAAGTGCTGATTTGTAGAAAAGTATTGCTGCGATAAGGAATAACTCATTTTACAGTAGAATTATGGTTTTTTTTTTTTTTTTGGTATGATGGCCTTACAAACTGGAGTATTGGCCAATAATTATGGAAATAGAGAACAAGATTTCAAGTTTTTAGAAAATGTTGAAAGAAAGATATATTTTAATATAAAAAAATAAATCATGACTTTTCATCCGTTTTCTTAAATAGTTCGTTATTTAACCAGCATATTATCGCGATTATTAAGAAAATCCCCAAAGATTAAAATTTTGAGCATATTCTGGTAAAAACACTTGGTATAAACATTAGTCGAGAGGTTTTTTGTTTTTGTCCCACCGTATGAAAGTTTTTCTCTAAGTCAGCTAATTCAAAGAGAGGTAGGCTACTTCTTATTCACTAAAAAACATTAATACTATTAATTTTACCCTAATTTATGTATACCATTTACTAATGTATGGTAAAGTTAACATAATAATTATTGGTATTTGCATTTGCCGAATCGCAATAAATCAACCTTTTAATACAAATACAAGTCAAAACCCCAAAACCTATTTTGTCTGGAATTTAATAACTTATGTCCTAAGGAAACAGTAGTATGAATACTTTAAGCGTTTTTCAATAAATAAGATATGTTGGTTGATTAAAATTAAAAACCTTAAAACTCGAAATATTTTACACCGTTTTTACTAAAAAGGGACACTGTTAAATCTGGTCTATATAGTTAGTAATGATGTAAATTAAAACGTCTAATTGACCAGCGTTAAGCCTATTTCAGAAAAGAAACCTTTCAGTTTAAACATCTAATAAATACTCATTGGAATCAGTAAATTAATTTTATTTTCCCCGAAATTCAAAAGTTTTTACATTTTTATTGGTTAAATAATGAAAGAAAATACGATTTTCTTATTCTACATTTTGTGCTATGGCTGATTTATAGTTGTCAGTTTAAACTCGGCCAGACCTACTAAGGTGTAAAATTAGGCCATCTTAGTGACTATGGCTGTTCTAGTTTTAAAGGAGGTCATTCAATTAAAAAAAAATATATTTTTACAATTTCGACTTTTTGATTGTAAAACATATTAAATTCTAAGATTAAGCACCAAAGGCTTTTTTTTATGACCAAAAGTGTTTTATTACGTTGAGAAATAATAAAAAATTCTCCTAGCCGCTTTAGCTGTACGTGGAACCACAAAATGGCAAAAATAAAGAGAAAAAATTGTTACCTGCGGACTCTAGCTTTCTATCAAGGTTCGCTGTATCTCTAGGCTTCAGTGGTGTTCCATTTGCTATCCATTTTCGATAATTTCTTACCCAGTGACTTTTTGTTTACAATAATAATTAAGTGTCTTCTCTTATCTTTAGTCCACAATATCCAACTGGACTGAAAAGTTCAAAATGTACTTGACCAAATATACAATACTTGCATTGATTTTGACAATTTATTTATACCTTTAGCTTTAAGTTCATTATTTAATTCTAACCATAAACCCTAAATTTAATAATGTGTCATATCATCCCCCAACGTCAATTTAAAAGCAAAAAATCTATACAAATTCTAAATAACTAATTCTTACTGGATGCTTTAAATTGTTGCTTTAAGGCGGTCCATGCATCATATAATGTCTTATGGTCCTTGATCTTCTTGTTCACAACATCTTTAACACCACTCGTGGTCATTGACTTACTATGCATAACTATTTGCTTTACAATACAAGTATGAACGTTCTTTAAATTTCTTAATCTGTTCCTCTGCTGCACGGTCTGGTCTAATTTACTATCAATTACATCCCTTGTTCCTTCATGATAATTTGGCATATTACGCTCTTATTTTTCCACATTGGTCAATCGGCTTCACCATTGAAGGGCTCAATATGTCTAACAAAATCCATTACTACTAAATAATACTACCGAACTGACGACAACCTTGTTCTCTTAAACATAAACTTCTTTTTCTTCACTACTTTTGGGTGCCTGGCCCAATAACCTATTAAATTCTAAGAATTGACACACACCAAAAGCCTTTATTTATGAAGAAGTGTTTTATTACGTCGACAAATTATAAAACATTCTTTGACATACTTAATTATCTGACAAGTACTAGTTAATATAAAGGTAGGTAACTTTATATACAATGAGCGCAATCAGGAAATTTTCAGCGGTCGCTGTAGCGCTTTTACGCTCAAGTTTGCAGAATAGACATATTCGAAATTTCATTTAGGTTGACGTTTGACGTTTATTATAAAGAGTAAATTTAAATGAACAATGAATAATTAAATGATACAACTTATAAACAAATGCGATGATAAAGAGGATGCTATTTTTAATATTAGAAATTTATTACAAGTTGCCTTATTAGTGTCAGGAACTATTTATACCGACCTTATTGAAATAGTGCCTGTACTTAAATCTGACTCATAATTTAGAGTTATTGTGTACATATTTTTGACACTAGTATTAATCATAGAAAAATAGAGAACGAATGTGGAATACATTTGTAAAATTTTCTAGAGGTAGAGAATACTTACAACCTTGCTTTTTGATATGTATTTAAATTTACAGTGTTCTTATTAAAATCAAATTGGAAAAAAACAAAACCGTTCACTACAGTTAAATAATAATTTAATATTTTAGTTCTGGTTGAAAAATAATTTTTTGTAGGATTTGGTTTCATAATGTTAAAAACAACCGCTAAAACCGATGGCTTAATATTAAATAAAGTCCATACTACTTTAAAATAACTGCACTGGGGATACAGAATAAAATAAATCGAAAGGGTACATATAACTAATTTTTCTATTATTAATTTGCTGATATAAATTGCAGTTTAATGGATGGAAATGATGTAAAGAATGGGAAAAAAATCGTTGCCAGCTTTTAGTCAGCCGCAACGTTGGGGTTGCCAGGTGTAAACAGGTATATTATTCTTAGTTACTTACAGTCATTTGTTTTTTTCAAAAATTTTAATACAGAATTTAAGGTTTATATTTTCTGTTTACGATAATCCATGGTTGCCAGTTAAAAAATGGCCGCAAACAGAGGTTGCCATGCTACAGGTTTGTGTTAGCGCAAGAGAAAAGATGCTCCATTTGTTTCGTGCAATAAATAAGGACAAAGCTTGCTAACTTTGACACTAGCGACTGTTTACATATAGTATACGTATCTTCTCGTTTACGAAAGGTAAACACTCCATTTCATATTTAGTGCAGATTTTTAAAAATGAAGACGTGTTTTTTTTTTGTTACGAGGGTGGAAAATTAACCGATTTTAATAATGAATCTTTTAAAAAATGTAAGTTTATATTATTGTTTCGTAAAGAGAAAAACTATAAATACAATGACATACCCTTAAATAGTAATAAAATTGAAGCACGTGGTTATCATCAACAGTGTTACAAAAAGTTCACTGTTTTAAAACAGAAAGACAAAAGTGAATTTGAAAATTATACTAGTTCTTAACACAAAAAAAAAAAAACAGAAATGTTGTTATACATAAACAGATAAAGCCACACCGATGTGCTTGAAAGATTCCATAGACGCCTTTTTCAATAAAAAATAGATTTTTTTCTTACGTGAAAAAATTTTCATTATTAAAAAATGTATGCTTCATTAATACAAATTAGAAAAATACTAGAATTATATCTACACTATATTATACTCTTGTTTACATCATGTAACAATCAGTGCATCTTGCGCTCACACTTACCCGTAGCAAGAAACGTTTATTGGAGGTATTATAGCAACCTCTGTTTGTGGCCATTTTTTAACTGGCAACCATGGATTATCATAAACAGGAAATGTAAAACTTTAATTTTGTATTAACATTTTTGAAAAAAAACGTAACTGTAAATAATTTACAATAATAAACCTGTTTACACCTGGCAACCCTAACGTTGTGGCTGACTGAGAGCTTGTCGCGCACACTATAAGCTACCCGCTTGTAGCTGCCACGAAGGTTCGAATGTCTAAATAAAACACCCCGTTAAAAACAAAGCTATTTTTTCTAGTGATTGGATAAACGTTGGAATTAGCCGACAAAAGCAAAACACTACATTCGGCGGTCACTAACTATAAACAATACATGAAAATATAAACTAACAGACTTAAAGAAAATTAAATTTTTAAAAATCGTCGAACGTCGCTTAAAGCTTAAAAATACAAAAAATCCAAGACGACGTATCTTAAATTTGACGATTACTGACAACTGAACTATTTTTTTTACCAAACGATTTTTTTTTACATCGCTAAGAAACGGGAGTATTATTTTATGCCGTCAGGGGCGGCTCGTAACTAAGCGAAAAAAAGCAAATAAAATATTAATTTTTAAAATAATATTCTTGTCCTAACAGAGCTAGCAAAATATTTTTTTTCTATTCTTTACATCATTTCCTTTAAAATGACATAAAACTGATTAAAAAAACATATAGTTCCAATTTATAGCTGCAAATTAATAATACAAAAAATATTTACAGGTAATTGCGGGTAATTTTTTTTTAGGCAACCTATCGCTTATCCATAATAAATTTCATCAAAAAAACAGATAGCTGCAGAATCGAGTAGTGGGATCCTGTACTATATGCTTTACCGCTGTACAAAAGCTCTGTAGCGCTGCAGGTCCCTGAATGTGCCCAAGAAAAGACATAATTTCCCATAAAACTGAAAGTTACAATATAATTTTTGTTTTTCAGGAGTTTCCAATGCTGTTGGTGGATCAGATAAAAATTGGAGGAATAGGCGATCTCAAAAACTGGACAAAATGGAGTTACTCAATTTACAAAGTTCATTACAGAGTGAAATACAAGCTAAACAAGCAATAAGTGAAGATTTAAGCAAAACTAGGGAAGCTCTTTTAGCAGCTCAAAAGTAAGTAATTAGTTTGTTTTAAATAGATGTAGTGTCTCTTTATGCTACGCAATGAGTATAGTTTTTTAAAGATTATTTATGAAAAATCAACTTGTCTATAAATTTTTAAGAGTTAATCTAATGGAATAATATACCAAAAAGCATTTAAACGTAACTTAAAAGTTTTATTTTTTATGATCCTTAATTATTACAAAATTGTACACCATGTTGTTAAAAATTATAAACTTCTTATATATATATATATATATATATATATATATATATATATATATATATATATATATATATATATATATATATATATATATATATATATATATATATATATATATATATATATATATATTATTATATATATATATATATATATATTATATATATATATTATACTTAGAATATATATATTTATATTAATATATAATATATTATATATAATTATTATCAAAATGTATACTTTATTTAAGTCTCTAGGAGACCGTCTCGAGATAAACTTGATTTAAAGGTCTGCAATTTTTTTACTAGAATAATGACTGTTTATTGGAACACAAATATGTTATATTAAATCTATCTGCATAATGAATATTTAATCTCTAGACACGTTCAGAATAAACACTTTAATAGGATATGCTTTTTATGAAATGAATTGGCCAATGTTTAAACTTTGCATAATGATAGTTCTAACAGTGATAATAATAATAATAATATCGCTTTATTGTCCTAAAAACTCATTGAACTAAATAACCTACCTAACATAAATTTAAATAATACACTTTTCAATTGAGCCTTGGCATATAATATAGACAGAAGAAGACAATAAAAGATAACAGTAATAAAATGCTGGTATATACAAAAACAAAATACAATATTAACTAACAAAGTTACTAGATTTCTGGTCACAAAATGTAAAATACAATTAATTATGTTATTCATTAAAACTTATAATTCACATATACACATGCATACATATTTACACACATACATACAAACAAACACCCGTATAGATACCTACAACAACAAAAGAGGTAAAATGTAAAATAAAACAATAAATATTGGTAAACAAATTTAAAATTAAAATAATAATAATAAATGTCACTATATTTCCGTTAGGGTCGAAAACAAATACTTAAATAATAATTAAAATGTACAATACTATTTGCAAAAATCGGTCATACATAAAATAAACTTAAATATACATACACCTACCCATCCTCACAAATATGTAAAACCAAAACATTACTAATCTTATTTTAAAAAGTGTCATCGTAATATTCCTGGAGTGTGTAATACGGTCTTGTAACAATTAACTCTTTAACCTTTCTTTTAAACAAACGATCATCTAGAATTTGTCTAAATGTAATTGGAATGTGATTATATATTTTAATGCTTTCAAAGAAAATAGATCTTTTAGTCAATGTGGTTTTGGAACTAGGCAGAGGAAGTCCATCTCTTCGAGTATTTTGTGGATTTTTTGTGCAGAAGGCAGACCGTCTCCACTATGAAAATTCCTATTATAGTTAATATTCTTCCACTAACAAACAGTGGTTTGCAATCTTCCCTGCACTTAACTTTAAACAGATATCTCACTTCTCGCTTTTGTAAAACCAGAATGGAATTCATTAATTGACTGTTACAAAAACCCCAAAATGCTATTCCATATCTCACATGAGATTCGAACAATGCGTAATACACTGTGCGAGCAATTGTGATACCTAGCTCCTTTGACACTGTTCTTATGGCATAACAACCACTCGACAGTTTCTTGCTCAATTCTAATATATGTTCTTCAAACTTTAATTTCCTGTCTATAAAAATACCCAAAAACTTTGTGACTGATCTATTCTCTACAAAATCATTTTTAAAAGCCAAATTATCACAATTAAATCTAAAAGTTAATACTCCAGTCTTAGCAATGTTAAGGGATAAACAGTTTGCAGCACACCACTCATTCACAATACTCAAATCATTTTCAATAATTTCTTTCAAGCTTTCTCCATTCTTTCCATGCCACAAAATAGTTGCATCATCTGCAAACAATGTAAACGATCCCTCAATGTTAATTTTTGGCAGGTCATTAATATATATTAGAAAAAGTAGTGGTCCTAGTACTGAACCTTGAGGGATGCCACTACTTATAGAAAAAACATTGGAGCACTTTCCATATGCATTTACCATTTGGTTTCTATTTGAGAGATAAGAGGCAAACCAATCCAAGGCAATTCCCCTAACACCATAACGCTCCAGTTTACGCAATAGCACTCTATGATTTACACAGTCGAATGCCT
>JAHBCN010000211.1:105000-240295 GCA_019359885.1 Listronotus oregonensis
ACTGATAAGAAGTGTAAGTACATCACAGAGAAAAAGCATTACATGTTGATGGCTTTTCGTTTAAATTTATATATAGTCATTAAAAATAGTCAACTGATATTTTCTTCTATTTAACCATTGGTTTCCAATGTACTGAAAAATTTACACAATAATTTGTCTAAATAATATTTATAGAAAGAACTTTATTATTTTTTAACGTGTCTGAAGTATATTTATAATAATTTTTGCTAAGAGCTCTCTTGAATCTATTCGACTATTTACCAATTTAAAACTAAAAAGTCTCAAGCCTCTTTTTTTTGTTAGGCTTATTAAACCAAGTCTATCAAATAACCTCTCATAGTTTAATTTAATTGTATGCTCCCCAAAGTTAAGGCAGGAATTCATGATAATCCCCAGATACCCAATATTAGTCACCCTATTCAGTTTTACACTGCTGGTTGTATAGGTAGGGATAAACCTGCTATAATAGCACATGACCAAATTAAGCGTATTAAAATTCTGTTAACTATTAACCAGTTCTTACACAAATAATTTATTTTAAATGTTACAAGCAAGATATATTAGCAGTTAAGTTTTAAACTTACGTGTACTAATGCTGGTCAACAAATAATATAATTTTCCCTCGTCTGTTTAATACTGACAAACTGGATAGTCAGATCCGAAAAAAAAACAACAGTAACATAGTTTGAAAAAGGTAAACATTAAAATCAATGTTGGAAATTACTCTAAATCTTTAAGTTAAATTTTGTTACAGTTTCATCAAACAAATGTTCTTAAATTGTAAAAACATTTGTAACTTATAGGAATTAAAATCAGTATTTGCTAAAAATAGGTTTCGATATTAGTTATCTATCCTTCACAGTAAGTATATCGACCCCAGTGTATATTAGCACTCTCAGCGGCCCCAGTAGTAATTATTTTTATGTGTACACACAGTCGGTTCGTGGTTGAAGCAACTACCTTTGGTCATCGGTATCACCTCGTGCTTCTGGGGCATTATGTTGATCTACATGCGGCTCTACGGTTGACAATTCCAATCCCTAACCAGAAAACAAAGTAAAAAATATGCATTGCTTTCGAACGCATTTTTGTGATAAATACATCATGCGGCAAAAAGATTTTTGGTAAATCAGTTAAGTTCATAGTCCAAAGACAAGTTTTGATTTCGGTAACGCAGTTTAACGGTCACTTATCAGGTGGTAATTTTTTTATTTTAAAGGCCAAGACTTCTGTCACAATTAGACAGTATCGTGTGTGAATTATGTAATCTGGCTTAAAAGTATGCATTAAAAAGTTTATTTTGGCACTAAAGCTTCAAATTTTTGGTAGTACTTTTTGAGAGACAAAATTTGTTGTCTTATGTGACGCTGTGATCCTTTCTGTTTGAAAAGCTAGGAGTTAAGAAGGAAAAAACACCAAACATATAAAAACCGTTTAAAAGTAAATATCGTTCTTTACCATTTCTTGTATTCTTGCATATCCTTTAATAATTTATTTATTAAGGAAATCCCAAAATTAGCGCACAATTTTTCTGAGGCCTATTATACGCATGAAAATAGGACAAAACCATCACAGGCCCAACATGACATGTCATAGAGTTACAATGCAACAATTTTTCTATTCCAAATTTTCATTCAGGGGTGCAACGTATTGGGTCAGCTTAAGACAGATATTACCCTAAATTGCAAGTGTAATCCATTTTTGTACAACAAATTATCAAAAAAACGTAGTTTTTTTTTGTTTTCGTGTCTAAAATACCCCTTAGAATTATAGTGTGTTAATTTTCGGACATTCAGGTGAAACTTTTTCCTGAAGTCGTTCATATTAATTGCCACTCTGTATAAACATGATTATTTGCACTTGACGGCTGGATTATTTTTTGATACACTTTTTTCCCGTATTATAAAAAAATATTGGTCTGCATCCTGTTTTATATATTTTTGCTGTTTTTTCCTAAGATGTTTAGAAAACATCTTAGGAAACATCTTCTCAAATTATGTACTCGTATATTCTTTGCATTTCTTTTTCATTTATAAAGTTTACAATTTTGTACATAAACTTTCCTTTTCTCTTTTGTTGATCTCTTGCAAAATTGCTTAAGTTTATTTTGGGATTTAATAGGAATATATTGTTTTATTTATTTGCCTAGAATAATTCGAATTTGTTTTCACAAAGGTTGGCTCTAAGGTTAACGTTTTCAATTAACTATGTTTTTGTATACCCCCACATTTTTAAAATATGAACCTTGTTTTATTCTACAGGGATATTTTTATGAAGATATATTAAAATTTTAAATGGTCATAGTAGTGACTACCACTGACCAAACATAACCCATTGAGACCTCTTTGATAAAAAAAAAATGACTGTTCGGTAGTTCTGTTGATTTTAACGCAACAACCACAGTTCTTCAGTTAATGGACTTGTTATTTAAGAAAGCCAAACATGAATTATATTCTTTCAAAATTTTCAACATAAGCACAGTGTAATAAAAAATAAGTACATTTTAATATATCAGAATGCTAAGTATATGGTATTTTAAACAGTTTTAGTAAGATTTTTCAAAATTTCTAAGTGTCATTTTTTAAAAAGAATACAGTTTTATTATAGTTTTAGAAATCAGTCAAGATATTTACACGGAACTTCTTTCGCCATTAACACATTAGCACCCAGGAACCCAATTTGTTTTAGAGTGTTTACCATCACCCCGTTCGGTAAATCCCCTCCAAGCGGTCCGATGATTTTTGACAGACACGTGACAAATATTTTAAATATTGCCGACGGTGTCATTTGTCTGTCAAAAACCAGAGACCTCAGACCGAGGGAAGGGATCACCGAAGCGTAGTACTTGGTTATTTAAATATTGAGGTCAATACTAGCCCAATCTGTATACAACATTTTGTCTTTCTTTAATTTTTTAAGGTAGACCGACATGCCACAAAACGTAGAAAAAAAGACCATTGGTACCCAGTATGCGGTTAGTTCTGGTTAGAACTAGAAAATAGACGTAAAAAGTGCAAAATATAACCATCTTGAAACAGGTTATACTCCATATGCCGTCTTAATCAAACGAATTTTTCTTTTTTTTTTAATATGGCGGAAAATTATCGGCATACGTGTAAGTCTGTCTGTCTACCTGTCGTGTTCCAAGGGCCAAGCTCGACTTTGGCTTATGTTAAAAAAAATGTACTTTTCAAAATATTATTTATCGCCTATATATCGATTAGATAGCATACTGAGTATAATTGTTCCACACTAGCTATTTTTGCACTTTATAGAGCTATTTTTTATTTAATTAACCGCAGTCATCCTCTAAAACCTATAAATAAATGATCAGCCCATAGTCAATATTTACTATTTAAAAGGGCATACTGGGTAAGATTGGTCCCTTTTTTCTACGGTGGGCTGACGGGTTAATATCGACGAAATTGAGATAACTATATTTTTGTGTGGTCTCTAGCCCAAAGCCAAAATATCTGCAAAAATCACGAGGCGCGATTGCAATATTTCTTACAGTAAATTAAAACCTATTACTTCCCACATCTGAAAACCGTTGATGGACTCATCAAACCTTATATTAATTAATTTACATTAGCGGTATAATATGACCATTTCTAAAAAATACGAAGTGTCCCATTTAAAAAAAAAACGAGAGGGCGCCTGGCTGTTAAATGAGATTGACTGTTGTAGCACATTTTGTTCTAAAAAAACGGTAATTTCCTACCAAAACCTAAGGTTAAAAGGGGTCTTACGCAAGATATAAGTACTGTTACCTTTAGTTTTTATACAAATACTAAAGGTATTTTTGATTCACGTAGGAAATGCAAGAAAAACCTGGTACTAAGGCTGAGCCTTCCTTTGTCTCTTAAAACTTTATTAATAAAAAATACTTTAGCTATTTTATATCTAATTACGTATATTCAATCATTGTATGTTTGAAAATATTACTTTTTGACTGCTTTACCAATCATCTTTGTTGCCCGGAATGTATTTGTGCAAACTAATTTTTAACGTAAAGTGATTTAAGATGTGTATATATTTGGAGTGTGAGATAGTAGGAGAGGTTTTTAGATTTTTATAACGCTAAATGAATTTGACGATTATAAATAAAATAGTGATATTTTATATTAGAGAAAAGGCAAATCTTTAGAACTTTTGGCATTTTAGAGGCATTTTTTAGTCTTCATAAAAATTATACTATTTTATGAATAATACCACTGTCACTCACTATTGCCAAAACGGTACCATTTACTAGTGGATTAAATTAAATAAAGTGTACTTTTTTAAATTATCTTTTTAAGTGGCAAGTGCGTTTTTAATAACTGCATAACCAGACGAATATTTTCTTTAAAATAAATCGAAAATGATACTGTTTTGGTAACAGCAATAGGGGCATCACGGACACTCCCTTATTAAGAATTTTCCAAATTTAGTTTCTTAATAGAGGTATCTGAAGTGCAATTAATTTTTCTTTTAGATATTTTAAAACTAAATCTAGATGTCTTGGGTTTGCTTTTTAGAAATATCTTCTTATTTTTAGATTTAAAGGTTAAATTAGAAGTTGACCAAAAGTTGTAACTTTAAATTTAATACTCAATAAGGTGAATTGAAGGTTTGTTCTATATTGTTGTGGCATATATATTTATGAAACAATCTTTACTGGGTTTTCTTGTCAGATGGTAAACTGACCTGTATTTTGAAAAACTAAAAAATAAAAAACCGTAACCGATTTGTCACCAGAACTTTAATGACCTTCTTATTTCTTTAAAGAATATTTTAAAATTATAGCAAAAATATTCATTTCTTGCATAAACACTGTCAAATTTAGCCTTTTGGCTGTTAAGATAAAAACAGAATAGTTGCAATTTCTAAAATGCATTATAGTGTCAGTAATAATGTCAACTTTCGGTTTACCTGAAAGTGTCAAAATTTAAAACTAAAAAAAAAGTGGAAATATTTGTTTTCGGCAAGTTAAAGATAGGCTACGTTTGATTTCCAACGGCTTTTGCTTTAAAAATGGTTTTTCTTTAGGTTATAATAGCTTAAATAGGCCCGGATTTTACATGAAAAAAAAAACAAACACAGAAGGCCCCATCCAATCCATTTAATATTACTATGTTTGTTCATATTCTGTCGTAACAGAAACTGCCAAATATTTTTAAAAAGTTTTCCTTAAACATCTTAATTTAGTTTTACAATTTCGGAAGAAAAAATATTTATACCCCAGAAACGTCGAATTGGCCATCCAGTTAGGGTTATCTTCTTGTATTAAAACCTTCGAGCACATACTAGAAGTGGGAGAATATAGAAAAAGGTATTCCAATCCTACAATGCAGGATGGAAAATATGTCAAGCGTTCGCGCCGCCACTAGTGTGTCTGACACACTAACTGGCCTCTAAAGTCTTTCCATCCTTCTTATTATTATTGCGAGATTTAGGATGAAAATACTTTAAGGCCAGTTAGTGTGCCAGAAACACTTGTGGCTGCACGACCGCTTGACACATTTCTCATCATGCATTGCAGGATTGAAATACCCTCTTATATATTATCTTAACTAGAGGCAACCTTGCCGTGCGATAGAGAAAAAGCGCGATAATTCGGCAAACTTTCTTTCTCATTCTGCCAACCTACGCCGACCAATCAGCATGCAGAGCGTGATAAAGAAAAAAAGGTTGTTGACTTATCGGTTTTTTTTCCTATAGCACGGCGAACTAAAAGGTAGATTCTAGTAGGCTTATAGATTAGAACCAAATGCATTTATTCGAAATTCATTAAAATTGTACAAATTTACCTATTCACTCAGTTTATCGTTTGGGAACCAAAGAAAGAACAAGTTTCCACTTTTTTAATCTAGTCATAATGAAAAAAAATGGAAAAGATGGTTTTTGTTTCTTTTTGGTAATTTTTACTATGCACCTTATGTTATTACCATTTTTGGTGTTTACGATAAGCTGGTGATGTAGGTAAAAACATGGTGCATCCTTCTTACTTTACAGTACTCCTATAACATCTTCATTCATTACTGCGAGGTTAACGTGTGACAACGATAAATTATAGAGACACTTCTAAGGCGCTCTATTTTAATATATTAATAACATATAACATTCACACAGTTTCACAATATTCTTCGTTTTCATCACACTACACTTTCTTTTCTTTTGTCTATTAGAATATTTTTTTAGATTTGTTTTTTCTCATTTTGTTGACAAATTAATTGTTAAGTTTGTTTAAAATTTAAATAAAAATCTTTTAAAGTTATCATTTCGTTTATTTCTTTCATTAGAATTGAGATTTTTTTATCATCCTGGGGATGTCTAATGTGTGTCGCTTTGGTGTCATGTTTTTTTTTTGGCGATTAGCTTTAATTCGTTTTTAATGTTTAACAATAATAAATGTCTCTTTAGATCTGACTTTTAATGAGGACAGATCAGTATACATTCAATAATTATTAAAATGATTATGTATGTGTGTTGCGATATTAAACACTTGAAAGCATTTAAAAAGACCCTTTTGGTTATTTATTATTTAATTCTTTTATTATTTCTAGTTATTCACGACTAATATAAATTTAAAATGTATCCAGTTTTTTCAGTAACCATTAAATAGTATGAGTAATAATTTTAATTAAAATCAAATATCAGCATTGCAGGTGATATATTTTTTGATATCTTAGCTACAAAACACAAATTTTTGTCTTAAAATAGAAACCAAAATTGAATTTTTTATGATTAGGTTTAATAATATTTTATTTTCATAGAAATAATAATTGGTATTTCTGCGGCACATATTAGACCGTTACAATAAGCCTTAATTATGATGTATTGACTGCGTTCGTAATGGTTTTGCTATAATACTACATAGACAGGCGAATCTATTTTTACATATTTTAGTCTAGCCAGTAAATACGTAAAACAGGAAATTTTTAAAAATCCTTAAGAACAGCTTCGATTTTAATTTTTTTTCTATATACTGTTTATAATCAGAAACTTCTTGAAGCGGGGACAGAATTAGTTATACCGGGTGACAACGAAGTCACTACACTTATTTTATTAATAATACATTGTGTTATTAGATGCCGATTTAACATCTGAGATCTGAGATTGCCATTGTGTTATTAGATGCCGATGCCGATATAACATCTGCCCATCACTAACTTTGATATTTCAAAATGAACATTTTTAATTGCCATTTTCTCGAAAACGAACCATGATTGGTATAGTATATGATGCAGATTTTATATCAGAAATGGCTTGTAGAATTAATATCTTGCAAATTATAAACTCACGCAACATTTAGTTTAAGCTGAATTGGCATTTGATGACAATCCAATGACAATACCAATCTTTATTCGTTTTCCAGAAAATGGCGTCCATTTTTAAATATCACAATGAACGCCACTTCCTGTTAAACCGGAAGTGATGGGCATAATTGTCTCCGCTTTAAAAGATTTATGATTTTAAATAATATAAAAAAAAACAGACATACTAAAAAAATATTAAAATCGGAGCTGTTCTTAAGGGCTTTCAAAAAAAAAAGACTTTATTAACTTCACTATTAACTATTCTGACAACGAATATAATTTTGTCAAATTGGTAATTTTATAGTATCTTTAGGGTTACTATTAAAGATATAATATTGCAGTTTCCTTCTTTTTGACGACATAAAAAATTCCTATGTCAACTTTGTCATAGCATAAATTAAGGGATATCGTTTTTTTAACAGTGATTTTAAAGTTAAATAATTTGGAAACTAACAAATCATTTTAAATTCCTTTTTTTTAGATCAAAGGTACATTAATCTATTTTTAAATTATTCATTGGGGTAGCATTTTATTACAACGTAGTTTAATTCTACCGGGTAAAATAAAGAAGTATGTTTCATAGGCGGTTTTCTATTTCACGTATGGAAAATAAGTGACACCAGTTAAACTTCAGTTTTTCCCTAGTGTGCAAGGCCAGTGGTTTATCTACTAGATAGTTTTTAAATTTTGTCTCTAACTCTGATAGCTTTAAAATAATGCAATTTTTTCCTATGAGATGTCCATTTTTACTTTAAATACCTTGATGTTGACCAGTTTAGCCACAAAGTGATTACCATGGTTACTTTACATACTAATGACAGTTTACCAATTGATTATAATAAGATCGCAACATTAATACGAATAGTTTTTTCACTAAAAATGCCTAGACGTATTTGAGTCCAGAAGAAGTAAGTAGAGCTCTGTTTATGTTAGATGCTCATATGCGTCAGAGTGAAATTACGATCCGTTTTAATGTATCCCAGAGTGTAAACTGTCATCAGTATGTAAAGTAACCATGATAATCACTCTGTGGCTAAACTGGTCAACATCATGATATTTAAAGTAAAAATGGACATCGCATAGGAAAAAACTGCATACTTTCGAAACTCTTAAAGTTAAAGACAAATTTTAAAAACTATCTAGTAGATAAATCACTGGCCTTGCACACTGGGGAAAAACTGAAGTCCGACTGTGTCACCCATTTCCCATGCGTGAAATAAAAAATCTCCTGTAAGACATATCCCTATGTTTCACCTTGTACAAAAAAACTACGTTGTAAGAAAATGCTCCCCCATAAATAATTAAAAAATAGATTGATTTACCTTTGATCTAAAAAGAAAGTAATTAAAAATGGTTTGTTAGTTTTTTAATCATTGTTAAAAAAACTATATCCATTAATTTTGCATTGCAGTGTATTTAAGTTGATTTGGTAAATCCTCTTAATCACCTTGTGTTTTAACTTATTAAAAATAACAACTGTTTTTAATAAAGCTTTTTACATAAAGATTAGTGGCGCAATTAGATTTTTCTTAAGAGTTTACTTTTTAATATATAAACCGAGTGGTCAAAAAAAGTTTTAAACAAATGTTTTTTTTTTTAATATTTAAATAAAAGTTTTCGGGTAATAAGTGGAGCATGTCGAATAACCTAAAAAAAAATTACACTTATCACGTGACTGCTGTTATGGTGGAAAATTTAAAATTTTGATATGAAATATCAAAAAGTAAAGTTATGAGTTAAAATATAGAAAAAACTTATTGGCCAAAACTGAATTACACCTATATTCTAAATATCAAAGAAATATCGAAACATTTAGGAGATTGTGATTTTTGCGATGTACTATATTCGTACATTATAATGTTCCTCACTAGAAATAATTTATTTAGCAACTATGGTATGTTTGAAAATGAAAACAAATTTATTTTTTTATCATCGATGAAACAGAAAAATTATTTGCTTTTAGATACAGGTCATTTAAACTAAATCATTATGTCTGCCGTGATTTTTTAATTTTTTCTGTTTCATTATTAATAAAAAAATACATTCGTTTGTTTTTATTTAAAATCATATAATATGTGCTAATATAGTGATTTCTAGTATTAAAAGCAAAAATTATTGTGTATATCGCACAATTTCTTAAATGTTCATATTTTCCTTGAAATTTAGTATATAGACCTACAACTAAATTCTAAACGGTTTTGTCTAATTACTTTTTCTATTTTGACTTTTAACCTCACTTCTTGAGATTTCATATCACATTTTTTAAATTTGCCGCCATAACAGCAATCATGTGACAGGTGTTAAAATGATTTTTTAGGTTATTTGACATGCACAATTGATTATGGGAAAACTTTTTTAAAATTATAATAATTTATACAAATTAACTTTGGTGTATATCTCAAAAACTTAAAAGATGAATTTTGACATTTAAGAGACATAATTGAGTAACGAGATATGCCTAAAAAATAACATTCCCCTTGTAGATTGAGACTAATAGGAGTATGATAAATTAGAATAAGAACTATGATATTACGTCAAAAGGTAGGATACTAATGTGAAAACCGCAATAGCATATTATTGATAGTAACCCCAATAGACCGACAGCCCACCGTAGACAAAAAGGACGAATCGGACCCAGTATGGTCTTTTAAATAATAAATATTGACTATGTGCTAATTATTTATTGATGCATTTTATAGGATGATTGCGGTTAATTGACTAGAAAATAGACCTATAAAGTGCTAAAACATCGTCTTGGAACAATTGAAGGGTACGGGGGAAAAACGGGCTAAGTCAATTTTTGACCAATTTGAGATACTGACATCATCCGATAGAAGATTTTGTTAAATTGTGTTCTAAAAGAAATCCCTGACAAAAACGCGGTAAGTTAGGAGATATTAAATTAAAAAAATATATCGTACTAGGGAATAACGTGATAAGTCAAGGCCGTGCGATACCGATCAAAAACGGGCTATGTCGCGTTTTTACCTGTTTATTCGGCAGGGTTGTGTTCGCTATTTTAAACGCTTTTGTGTAATTTGGTGTCCAATACCAATTTGGGCCGATAAATTTCCCAATTTGCAGAATTCTTAAAAGTTCTGTGGAAAAGAAGCTCAAGATTATTTTATCTCACTGGTGCATAATTAAATGGGAATAAAAAAATATTTCCTTTAAAAAACTTTCAAAGTAAATAACAAAAGAATCAAGTCTATTTTCATACACTAATCGAACTGTTAGGTTTTCATTTTAGGTGATCAGATTCATGTGAGAATACCGAAGATTATTTTTTAGTTCAGTTTTGTTTCACTTTATTTGTTATATAGACATAACGCTGGATGTTGGGTGAAATAAAAATATTTCACAATACAAAATTGTTATAAATGAAAAAACGGTCCAGTCACAACCAACTATCAATAAATTGTTGATTATTCTATTAATAAATTTTTAAAATGATTGCAGTTTATGACTGACAGATCTCATATAGCTGAAAAACATATTGGTAAAAACAATTAATTAATCCAAATACTTCAGTTTTTGAAGCGCTTTGAAATTTAAAATTGCCTTTTCTCAAAATTATATAATTTGACTTAGCCCGTGCTTCCCCTGGACCCTTTAATTACTGTACTCAGTATGTCAATTAAACCAAACGAAATTGAATTAAAAAAATCCTGCGGAAAATTATCGGCGTACGTGTAGGTGAAGACTTAAGGGTCAAGCTCGGCCTTTGCTTTTGTTTAAAAAATGAGAGTTTTGGAACAATCGTACTCAGTAGGCCATTCATTCTTAATTAAAGTTTTCGAAAGGCATGGTTGGTTTTTCATCGCAAAATTTATTAGTAAATTATCAGCGCATAGTCAATATTATCTATATAAAAAGGCATACACCCAGTATGCTTTTTTATATAGTGCCTTTTTTCTGCGGTAAACCGTCAGGTCTGCAATACCCCCCAAAAATGACGAAAAAGTGTCACCCCTCACATCAAGACGTAATATTAGAAAATAAGTATATAAAAAAAATCATACATTGTGGTGTTTGCATTATCATTTAATCACGGATAAAGTAAATACATATATTTAAGGATTATAAAGGATATTTTTTATGCTCTCTACCCGAACCTAAAAATTTGTGAAATTCCATGCAGCAAACGTAGGACTATCGTCATTCATCAAACGTCACGTTCCCAAGGGTTAGTTTTTTGCGCTACATTTTAGCTATAGCCTGACAAAAGTAACTTTTTTGCAAAGGACCATTAGCATGATATTATATGAACAAAAATGGAGATGACTATTGATAGTTTATAGGTTTATATTATACAAAGCTTAAATTAAAATAACGTATAAAATCTAATTGTTCTGGTCTTTATAAGGCGATTATAAATCATTCACGCATTTTTTGTGATGATGCAGGAACTTTTGACGAAAATCAAACCAAACAAATGTTATAATATGTGAGCGTAAGTAAAGTGTAAAAAATAATAAAAAAAAAATACTACAGTAAACTTCCATTTTTTGCTTTGATCGTTTTAATTAAAATTCCAAATATTTTAAGAACTATCTTTTATAATAAATGAATAAAATCCATATTACTTTACTGAATTTAATAAGTGTTTTCTTAGGTAGCCTGACATCTATTTTGTATTAGAAATAGAGTATTTGGTTTTTCTTTAAAATACAGATCTTTGTTTAATATTTGATACAAATACCTTTTGATTATGAATAATTAATTTACTCCTGCAACAACGTATTAAAAAGCATGTAGAGATATAACATTCTTTTTTTTTTACTTTTATGGAATTTTAAATGGGTCTTGTTTTTTAAAAAATATTTTTTGTAAAAAAAATACTTACAAATGTTAACAACCATAATTATATATTATTGAAGGTTTACCGGTTATCATTAGGACCATATAATACTATTATTTATATTAAAACTTCAAAGACAATAATCTGAAATAACAAAATATAATAATTTTGATTGTAATTGACATTTTACCTTTGACACCTATTTTTACTTTCATTTTAGAGTAATCTTAAAATCAACCTTGTATACTTTTATACTAGAGCTCCGTCTTCTTGCTAGTGTTAACTGATTATCATTATCCGATTTTATTTTTTGTATTAGATCTGAATCGGTAGCGCAATTTTATCGGTTTTATTTAAAAAATATATCCATGACAAAAATTTTCATTGGTTTAATAAATTTTATTTAAATGAAAAAATCGTACACAACTAAGATAAAAAAAGGCCAGTTATTTTGTTAGAGTTTAAACCGATTTTATTTTAACTTGTAACAGGTTTTAAAAAGTTTAATTTCAGTCTTTAAAACAATGAGAAGAGGGTCGTTTTATAAAAATTATCAAGAATTTTAGGTGGGATCGCAAATACATATCAAGTGTTTTACTTTTCAACTACTGAGAAGTTAGCTAAATCAATATAAAATGTATGTAGGCAAATATGGATTTTATTTACTGATTCCAGAGCGTAACTTCTAGATATATTCTTATAAAAAAGGTTTATTTGATGATATATGCTTTCAAAATTATACTTATGTCAACCAAACACAACTAGTTAAGTAGAAATTTAAATTGTTTTTCAACTGGAACGGAATTAACCTTAAACCTTTTTTGTAAAGGCTGCTGATTGATTACGTCACCCTGCTGACCCATCAAAATAGCCCTAGTAAAATAACCCTTGCTAAATAGCCATAAAACATTTTAGCCCATGGGGTAACATCGCCGACAAAAAAGGCCCAGAAACATAAATTATTTATTTCTTTGTTGTGTGTTAATCACTTCTTTTGTTACATATAAAAACTTGCTGGAAAGGTATGAAATACCTTTTATTAATATTTATGATTTATAGTGTTAGATTAACAGGTTTATGTTAAATAATCGAATATACAGTCATTCCGGTCGTAGTCTTTAATTAACATTTTATCCAACTGCATATAAATATTTTTTAACTGACTTAAAAAAAAGGAGGTTATCAATTCGATACGTATGTGTATATGAACTGCAAAATATTAACATATGATAATCTATTAGGGCTTCCAAGGTGGCCGGTCAGAAAATCCTAGAAAGATATATCCCAATCAATAATATCCCATACAAAAAAAATCCATGACAAATACATCCTATAAAAAAATGTCCCATAAAAAAATCCTATGGCAAAAACTTACTAATACAAAAATGTCCTTATCTTTCCCATTATGTGTTAATTACAATACAAACGGCCGAGTGATGATCGCGTTGTTAAATTTAGCAATGGACTTAGCAATTGTTAATAGTTAACAACGGTTTAGAATGTTTAACAAAATGTCAGATTTTGATAGGTTGCCTACTAAAATCATTAAATAACACTGACAATGACGTTTTGTTAAACATTCTAAACCGTTGTTAATTTTTAACAATTGCTAAGTCCGTTGCTAAATTTAACAACGCGATCATCACTCGGCCGAAAGAAATGCAGAGCACGTGTTTGTACAAGCAATATGAAAAATGATGGTTAGTTATAGTTACACGTAATGGGAAAGATAAGGATATTTGTGTATTAGTAATTTTTTGCCATAGGAGTTTTTTATGGGGTATTTTTTTATAGGATGTTTGTCATGGAATTTTTTTGTATGGGATATTTTGGCATGGGATATTAATGATCGGGATATATTGACTGGGATTTTCTGAACGACCCACTTGGAATAGGAGTGATTCTACATGTTAAATCAATCAAAGTCATAAGGTTGCTATGACGATCCAATGATTACACCGGGGTATAGGTTTTATTTTATATCTCTGGAACTGTTTTAGATATCCATCCTAGTTTTGGTATATGAATATGAATTGCTTTTAATGGTAGGTACTTTTCAGTGTTTTTACTAAATTATTATTTTAATCAGGGACGTAACGACAAGGAAGACCTCGATTAAATTTGTTCATATTTTTAATAAACGTCATATTTTGGCAGTTTTCTTTAGAAATTCAGATTCCGCGGTATAAATGACATAAAAAAGATATTCTTCAGGCTAGCCGTTTTCGAAAGAAACACTCTCCAAAGAAAATAGCCCAATAATAATAAAAATTTCTACATCAAAGTAGTATCTAGTTACGGTAAACAAATTTAACATAAGGTTTAAAAATAAAGTTTATTTGATTATTATTGCGTTGGTAACAGTGTAATTAAAAAAAAATATATTTTGTTCTTGCCGGAATACTCCTTTGCTTGGGCGACCATGCATTTTCTTTGGAGTCTTTTCTCAAAAACGGCTAGCCTGACAGGTTTTCCACAAGAATACCTTTTTTATGTCATTTTTACCGCGAAATCAGAATTTCTAAAGAAAACTGTTATGAAGTTAAACTCGCATGGCTATCTAAAACGGTTCCAGAGATATAAAACAAAACCTATATCCCGGTGCAATCTTTGAATCGACATAGCAACATGTAGAATCACCTCTAGAATTATTCGAACGGTAATTCCGGACACCCTGTATATTGTTTCATTAACTTTATATCAAAGAAACCCTTATATCAAATACCTGCTGGTGAGTTTTGGTTAGTACAGTCGCCACTAAAAAGAAAACTGGCAAATTCCAGTGGAACTTCTGTTTAATGTGGGTAAAGAAAAAAGTCAAATTTAAAATAATAATGTAAATTGTATCGACGCTGAAAGGTGCTTTAGGCCTGGCTTACTGTTTGGCGACAAGAATCCCTAAGTTAGTTCTGGTTTAGGGCTATTTTGTGCAAGGGCTGTTTTGTCGGGGCTATACAGTCGCAGATATTTTTCTGGTTCTATTTTAACGGGGCACCCGTCACCCTGTTCACACTCTCAGTGAAATTTTGCTTATCGGATACCTCGCCGATTTAATGATATTTTTGCATATGGGAATTTAATCACAAATCTAAAATCATTTTTTTCGGCAACTTCTTGTTTCTGAGTTATGAGGTCTTCACTTGGACTAACCTAAAAAATGGACACTCATTCCTAATATTCTTTATTATTAAAACTGATTACCATCAAATGTAAACATACAATTATTGGGCACTTACATATTGAACAAATGCACTAAAGTTTACAATATTTTGATGCTGATTTTTAGTAAAAAACATCTTGAATAAATACCAGTGATACCAACATGACGTAACCTAAAAAACGCTGCAAGTAAAATGTCGGAAAGGGACTAATAATAAACATTAAAATATTGTAAATATTGGTGTATCTGTGTAATATGTAAGTCCCCAATCAGTGTATATTCTCATTTGATGGTAATAATTTTCAAAAAGGAGAAATTTTAGGAAAGAATGTCCATTTTAAGGTAAGTCCACTGGAGGTCTTAGCCTAAAAACCAGAGGTTGCCGAAAAAAAACTATCGTATGCAAAAAATCATCAATATCGGCGAGGTTTTCGATAAGTAAAATTTTACTACAGTTTCTAGTCGGCCAGTAGCGTGTACTTCAAATAAATTTAATAATTGGTGTTGTATTGTCCTTTAATTTTTTAATTAAACGCTGGGGATTTTGCACTTTTTGTAGTCAACTATTAAAAGCAAATACCTTGATAACTTACAGTGTATATTTGGGAAAACATATCTTGAGTATAATGTACTACAATGTTGGGCTCCGCAAAAGCTGGTCAGTAGAATATTAAAATATTTCCATATTATCAGTAAAATAGGTTTTTTTTTTGTATAATATCAGTTTACTGGTCCTTCTTGCTTTAATTGATCCCCAGTTAGTTACTGCTTGGAGTGCTAATATATTGTATTTGTCTTTCGTCTTACTTTTTGCAGCTAATTTTGTATTTTTGATTTGTATTAACGTAATTGTAGGTTATCCCACGAGTTTGACTCGAAACTGTTAATTGCTATGTTAATTGTAAGTTGTTTATAGGGGATCGGCGATTAATAAATTGACAAAATTAATAATGAAAATATTTTAACTTACCAAATGTAAATAGTAATGATATTTATAATATTTAATTTATACATTTTAGGTTTTGGGATAACCTAAATATACAAGTGGACACGTATATGTTGCTATCATGATTCAATAAATATCGATGTCTGTTATATGTCTTAAGCTGTTTCACCGTAACGGAAGAAGATAAAAAAATTCGGCAAACTGAATACCTAAGGCGGTCTTAGGAACTGTTTACTATATATAGATAATATATCGATGATGTATAATTAGTTAAATTCCACATCACTTAAAATTTGCAGAAAAAATCCAAAAATCAAAAGAAACTAGTTTTTAAATTTATTTCTTGGGTTAAACCTTGAAAAAATCCTGAAAATCCGATTTTTTTGATTATAACTCGAAAAGTATTGCATTTAGACGAAAAGGTTTTATAACCTAAATTTAGGGCCTTGTAAAAATACATAATTTATGTAATAAAAAATTTCTTGTAGCTTTTATAGTTTTTAAGATAATGATGTTTAAATTAAAAAAAATCGTTAATATCTCGAAAACTATTAGAGATACAGAAAATTTCATATGACATAAAATAAAGCCTATCAAATTGTCTATATAAAAAGGTATTTAAATATTTCTGATCAAATAAATAAAAAAGGAAATATACACGAGAATGTGTTTTTGACCAAAAATTTCAGTCCAAAGTAGGATTTTTTTTTTATTTAGGTAATTTTTTAAGTTTAAGAATATACACGGTGTACCAAATTAAGTGGCCAATATTGCTAATTTTTTTATTATTACAGATACAAAATCGGTTAAATTAACCAAGTAGTAGCATTTTTCTGCTGATTAAGACGATGGAAAAATATAAACAATTGAATAGCGCGTTTCCGAATAAATGGTTAAAAATCAATTTTTCTAAATGGAACACCCTATATATTTTTGACCAAAACGTTTGCAAATCGCCTACAGAACAAAAACGTTCTTATATAATATCAGCCTAAAATTAAAAATAACCGAATTAAAGGGTATTCCAATAAGAGGTTTCGAATGTTTTTATTCTTCTTATCTCAATTTTTTTGGTAATTCGGATTTTATTGCATTGTGGAATTCAGTTCAATTTTAACAATGGAGCGCTATACTGTGGAACAACGTGTTTACATTATAAAAACGTATTTTTAAAATTTGTCTTCTGTGAGAGCCACATATCGGCGAATTCGGGATTACTTTGGTGTATACAATCGTCCCTCAGAAGCATCTATTTGCAAAATAGTGCATAAATTTGAAACTACCGGATCTGTGTAAGATATTAAAACAAAAATACGGAAACGTCATTTTTAGTGACGAGGCTCACTTCCATTTAAACGGTTACGTAAATAAACAAAATTGATCAGATAATGGAGATGGATGTAGACAATATATGGTTTCAACAAGATGGGGCGACATGCCATACAGCACGAGAAACATTGGATTTATTGCGTACACGGTTTGAAAGGAGGATTATCTCAAGGAACGGGGAAGTAAATTGGCCACCAAGATCTTGCGACTTGACGCCGCTAGATTATTTTTTGTGGGGCTATGTGAAAAGCAAAGCTTACGAAAACAATCCCCTAACCATTCAAGAATTGAAACAAGAAATTACACGAATCATTCGTGACATAACTCCAGAAATGTGTTTAGAAGTAATGGAAAATTTCAACAAAAGAATTGTGTGCTGTCCGAGAAGTCGTGGTGGTCATTTAGCAGATATTGTATTCCACGTATAATTGTACACTGTTCAGCTACGCAGTGCCATAAATAAACTTCAAATATATTATGAAACTTTCATTTTATTCGTTACCAACATTCGAAACCTCTTATTGGAACACCCTTTATTACCATATTTATTTTTTAGACAAGTTCGCTGTGTATTTTTAAAATAAAACTAAATTCTCTCTTCAGCGTAAAAAATAAAAAACTCAACCTACATTAAATGTGCAAAGACATTACCGTTTTGCTTCTATCTCATCGAATGAAGCTCCTCTTACTTTAAGAATTTTAAGAATACACAGTCAACTGGTTTAAAAAATAAATATGGTTATAATTGGGTTATTTTCAATTTTAGGCATTATTACATGAGAACTTTTTTGTTCTGTAGGCGATTTGCAAACGTTCTGGTCAAAAATATACATGTTGCTTCTTGATAAGGTGCAATATGTATTGTGGAATCCCTCTGTTCGGTTTTAAAATGGGACACTCTAAACCTTTTGTTAGGTGTCCTTCAGTTTATAGTGAAACTGCTTAAGACTAGACCCAAATTTAATAAATTACTATATTATTTATATATTATACGTTTTTATGTTGTTTATTACATGTCGTAGTTTTTAATTATAACTTTTATTTTTAAACGTTTTTTTTTTATTTTTTAATTTGCAAAGTATTTATTTTAGATAAATAAAATGAGCCAAAATTAAAAGCTACCATGCATCAAACCAACAAAAATAATAATGTAAAAAACTTAACTTTTTAAAAATGTCCACTTGTTTTTTCAACCAAAGGGCTATACAATATTGCCCATGATTGTCTTGTTTTTTTTTTTAATAGTTCTTGTGGTGTTACATCGTTTTTAATGCATCATAAATAATAATATTTTAATAAAATTCCATCCCATTTTGTTTCATCTATTAATAGGTAAATTTTCATGTTAAATTTACAAGTTATTACGAAATTAATTCCGAGTATACAGTTCCTAAAATATTAATTAAGGTTAAAATAAAAATTTGATTATGGCATTATACAGTCAGTTTTAAATTTTTGCTGGAAATTAAATTCTTGTGTTACTGTACTTATTGACTATTTTGAGCTGGTGGAAAACTTAACAGCTAAATCTAAATTAAGTACAAATTCTTATGCTTAAATTACCAATTCTTCCAGATCATTATTGAAGTCAGTTAAATCCTAATTCTTATTTATGGTATAAAAGTACCCTGGTAAGTGAAAATTGATGCCTTTAATCTGGTTAAAATGCGTTTTATTTTTTTTTTTAGTTTAAACTAACTTTAAACATGACATTGTTTTTCTGACACTTTTTAAAAGCACCTTCTTTTTACCCTGGCTAAGTATACTGGCCTAAAGCCAGCTTAAAATTATCTTTATAAACTTAATTCGCAGGTACTCTGTGGATAAATACAAAATAGATTCATTTCTAGTGTAGTATCGACGAACTGTATTGACTTGTATTTTAACATGAATCAGAAACTTTAATTCGTCAACAATAAACTAATTTTATCCTGCTTTTCTTAGTTTTGGAGCGACCTTCATCGCAAATGTCATACCTAGAACAGTTTCTGAAAGAAACTAACTCGTCAACAGGTCAAAATATGTATGACAATTTACCCGCTCCACCACAGCTTTATCAGGGAGGGTCACTGGAGTCGGAAGACGGTGATATAGAGGACAATAGAGCGCCTAGTATAGTGAGTTCCAAAAGCAATTTGTCAGAAGTTAGTATGGTAAGATATGAATAATTAGTTATGTTATATTAAAAAAGTAGCGTTCTGTAACAAACCTGTTAATACCGTCTGATCGAAAAGTAACCAGAATTTTTCAATAAAACGAATACGGTTTTTCCTTTAAAGTTATCTTTATTTTAAGCAATACACTTATTCCAACGCATCCTCCAATCTTTAAAACACTTTTCATAGGCCAATTTACGAGTCACCTTCAGCTCCTTTTACGAATTCTCCTGTATCGTCTTAGTTGTCCCAAAACGCTTTTCGCGAAGTGGTAACTTGAGGGAATAGGAAAAAGTCACAGGGAACCATGTCAGGTGAATATGGGGCTTGCGGAACAATGCGTTGTATTGGTAAAGAAATCACGAGTTGTTTGTCCACAATTCTGGCCTCTTGTGACGAACGTTTTACCTCAAACGCATTTATACGCTTACGTAATACTCCTTATTTACTTTTTTGGTCAGGCGGAATAATTTGGGTCAATGAAAACAGTCAATAATGCTTTGATATTGGATCGACTCTGTTGTGGCTTTTTGGGTTTTGGCACGTCTGAAATACGCCATTAGGATAATTATTGGTTAGTTTGGATATTCATAGACCCGCCTCCTCATCGGTAATGATGCTGTCGATAAAATTTCTGCACAATTCAACACATTTCTTTAGCGACATCAGTGCGACGTTGTTTTTGCAAGAAATTATCCACTTTTGGCACAAGCCGCGTTTCAACTCGTCTCATGCTTAAAACAACATGCATAACGCTCTGGATCGATCTGAACGAGACACACGACAATTTCCTTAACTTTTTCAAAATTTTCATCGGTGATATTGGTGGATGGATGGATAAACTCCGTAACACTTATACGCTTCTGTATTCGACATTATCGAGTCCCCTCCATACCTTAATGTTAACATTTTCAATGCTTCGCACTTGATATTTTGTTGGAAATACATTTCGGGCAAACCCGTTGCTCAACTAAATTCGGCATTGTGAAATTCGCAGAACACAACAAACACTGACTTGGTTATAAAGCTATCATGCACAAATTTCCGACAGATGGCGCTCAAACACATATTTAAGCACCAGATGACTGATGTATCAATCTAGAAAAAAAAGATGTTGATGTTATCTTACGCAGTTTCTTTGAATGAGAATTTCGGGTACTTTTTGATCAGAACGTATAACCTAAAAAAACAATCTGGTCAACTGAAGCTCACAAAAATAAAACAAGTTAGCAGATAAAACTAGAGACTTCTCTTGCCCATGGCTATCCTAGAAGAAATATTTATCACAGGGGTACCTGACTTTCGTGGTTATTCGTTTATACATCAAACGCCTTTCATTCGGTCAACTTAGTCTTGGCATATGTTTTATATTATATAAAAAGTATGATGTTCAGTCTTGTTTGTGGTCGTTTAATATCTATTATAAAATTGTAAGATAAATCCAGAACAATAGTAAATACTTATATTAGTAAGTATTCACCTTAAAACGGCTCAATTTATTTACGAGTTAAAACCTTATGCTTTAAGTAAAAAAAATGGAAGTCTAAAAACATCTTTTATTCCGTTTTAAGCAAGTCAACAATTAAGATCATGGTTTCCTAAATCTATTAATTTTTTAATCCTTAATATTTTTGTTTATTTGTAGCTCGAGTCTCAGTCTTCAATGAAACACAAAGCCCACCAGTTTTTGGTACGTACTTTTTCTAGTCCAACAAAATGCAGCCATTGTACTTCTTTGATGGTGGGGCTGATGCGACAAGGAATGGTTTGCGAGATATGTGGCTTTACTTGTCATACAGCTTGCTGTCCTCATGTACCTGCAGTGTGTCCTGTTCCACCTGATCAGAGTATGTTTTATTTATAAATTGTACTTATAGGAAGGTCCAAAATGTCTGCGTATTTTACAGTAATGAACTTGATTCTTTTAATAAACAGATTAAAAAATTCTTAGAAAACTACCATTGGGATGTTATTATCTCATTAAAATATTTTCAATAAAGCAAGATCTTTTATTTGTAAGAGCTCTTGACTGCTTTAATAAATATGTAGTATTAGTGAAAAAAAGTGTAAAAAAAAATTCAAGAGATAACTTGTATATAAAACTTTCTATTTTATTATCTAGTCTTAATAAGAATTCAATAATTCATATTTTCAAAAAATATTTAAACATCTTTCTTTATCCGTTATGGTATTTATAAAGATAAAAAGTTTAACCTTTTTTTTTAAATATAAAAATTCTTTGTAAATTGATACTTCGTAATAATTCATCATACAAATATAAATATAGTCTTCTAAGGCTTATTAATTTCTATTTTATTGTTATTCCTTATATGGGTTTTTAACTTTGTCAATAAAGATATATGCATTCAGATAATATAACATATTTTGACTACTTTTATTACCATTATGATGATTTACATATTTAAAATAGTGATTTAAAAATATTTTTCGTTTAAACACAAATCATATGACAAATTTTCTGTCAAGACAACAGAAATAACTTCTAATATTGTAAAATAAATGTCTATAGGTGTAAAATTAATAATCCCAACTTTTTTTTAGCAAAACGACCCCTTGGAATCGATCCCACTAGAGGTATTGGAACAGCTTATGAGGGCTATGTTAAAGTTCCTAAACTAGGTGGAGTAAAAAAAGGTATAAATCAGTTAATAAGATACTATGTTACTCATATTAAGTTTACAAATTTTACCTACACTGTCATATAAAATTAACCAGAAAAACAAAATTTTGTTTAAATTCAATATTAAATAACCTTTTATGCTTTGCAACAATTTCGATAACTTATTGTCTAGTTGTAGGTGCTTTCATTGTTATTATTCCCTACTGTCAATTCTGCAAAAAGTTTTAAAATATTTGTTGATATGCAGGTTATAACTAAAAAGTAAATTTTACTCTAAATTTCTGAACATCCTGTGGATAAATATGACTACTGAAGGATGTGTCTTTGTACGAGATTTTTAAGCTCTATCTTTTCAGTTCTATTTTTGATTCATATCAATATCGGTATTCTTAAAGAAATAACGAATATTTAAAGAAAACTATGTGAGTCATATCCATAAACAAGTACTTTTTTAAGTTGTCTTTGGCTTGGCTTATGCCGAGTTTAAGTTTAACATTTTTCATGGATTGACAAAAAGATGCTTGTCAAGCAGAACTCAGCAAATTACATATTTATTTGGTCTATAGCGTTTGTAAAGTTTATTGTGTATGTGGGTGTTTTGAGTTTAAATTTTGCCCTTAAAAAAGTTATACTTAAAAATGAGACCGGAACAAGTATTGCAAGCTGTAGCTTTGCAAGACGATGGTATATTCGGTATATCGCAGAGAGACTTTTCACGCAGTACAAAATCTGATGCATTAGAAAGATTTAGAGAAACTGGTTTGTACTCAATAAGACCTAGATAGGAAAGACGGAAAATAACAAATGCAGTTGAAGACCGGATTCTGAGACTTCAGTTCTACGAGAACAAAAAGTTCCTGCTACAGGTTTTGCTTGAAGATTGGAAGATGTTCATGGTACCGTAGTTTTACCTGATACTTTACGCCGAAGGTTCAAGGAACAAAACCATTATGTACCTGCTACAGGCCCTCTATTGAAAACAACGCTTGGAATTCTTTCGAACCAATGCAGATTGAGATATAGATGATTGGCGGAACGTTTTTTTCATAGACGGAATATTTACCTCATGGTCGCCAATGAGTGTGGAGAAGGCGTGGAGAACGCTATGCTCAAAGTTGTTTCTCTCCTAGAATAAAATTCATACAATTTGCGAGTGTTTGGAAGAACATTTGCTGCCTTACTTGCTCTTTATAGGCGAAAATTTTCTCCTAAAGCATTAAAATGCTCAGACGCATATAGCTAGACTGACTAGACAATACATCAACGATGTTGCCATTCTTCGGTCTAGACTGGCCGCCAAGGAGTCCGGATCTCAATCCCATAGATCATATGTGGGACAAAGTATAAAGACGGTTTAGGCAGAACTATGGAGAATTTCAAACCGTAGCTACGTTGAAACAGGCGCTGGTGAACGATACCGCTAGATGCAGTTGCTGGTTTGATTCGGTTTATGTCAGAAAGGATGAGAGCGGTTATTCAAACCCGGGGAGGAACTCGATTCTGATAGTAATTTTTAGTTACTACTTTCGCCACTGTAATTTTTTAAATTAAATTGTTTATGGTTATGGATCGCATAGTTTTCTTTGGAATATTGATATTGATATAAATCAGTCTTTCTCAAAGTGGGCGATAACGCCCCCTTGTGGGCGCTGGAGATCTGGAGGGGGGCGGTAAAGAACCCAGAAAAAATTGGGGGGCGCTGATGTGATTTAAGGGGGCGATGGATGATTTGTAACTTCAGTTACTTCATATTTTAAAATTCACTGAAATTTAAATCCTTCTACTACACAACATCCATTTATTAGTTCATATTTTTATCCTATTTTATTGTATAAGTATAAACTAAACATATATTACACATTTAATATTTTTAATGCGTTCACAACGCTATTTATATCTTAAGATATTTAGTATTAGGTATCAAACACTGAAAAATATTCGTGTCTTCAAGTGTCGCAGGTGAAGTCCCCACCTCCGAAGACACGTATTAAAAATAGGTATATATTGTTGGGGCCAAGCTGAGCACTTAGCGAAGGCGGGATTTTTTTTATGTACCTAATCTAGTAAAAATAAAGAAAAAATAAAATTAAACTTAGAAGGTTCAATTATAATTCACGTTTGGCGTGAACAAATATTGTACGATTTATTTGTGCAATCCTGTATTCTAGTCCGTCATCGTTTGTCGGTCCGTGTTTGCGGAGTACAGGTGCCCAAATACAAAACCGCGGCTCGCGACCGGTCGGCGACTGACGTGACTAGAGGTATGTCGTTCGAACGATTCGTTCAAAAAGAACGAATCAGTGTACTGATACCGAACAAATTAATTCCCTGTTTTTAATGGATTCGAATCTTTTTTGAGCCACTTGCTCGATCGCTCTGCGATGAAAAACGAACCTAGTTTGGATGATTCGCTTCGTTCATAAGGTTTTTTATGACAGCAAATCGGTCGTTTTCGTGCTACGACTTATATATATTTTGATTTTGCTCACATTACCAGAGGTGTATTAGACAAACAATTTATGAGTAATGTCGGTTCGAGTCAGTTTTGACTATATACCTATTTTGTAATTAATTTTTTTATTTTTTTTAACTATTCTTTTGAACAAAGACTTAATTTGGAGGTACATTTGTAAGTTTTATCAATTATAGTTTTTGAAAATAAAATAAATGTAAATCATTTCTTTATTTAAGATAACTATATTTTTGTGGAATTCAAAACGGACCGAGTCCGACCGGCATCATTATAAAGTGAATCGGTTGCGAACGATTTTTTTTTGAGAGAATGAATCAAATGAATCCCACTTCTAGACGTGACGTTCCGCCGCATGCGCGCATCGCACTCGCTCGCCCTCCCGCCACTCCGCCCGCTACCCCGATACTCTTAATATTGTAAGGTTGAATTATTATTGCTCAATGTTGATTATTGTTAATTTTGAATAAAAGATACTCCTAATATTGTAGAGTTGCATTATTAGTGCTCTCTCTGGTAAGAAAAGTGTCGTTTAGAATATAGATTTAATTGAACTCCAGGCGAGACTAATATGTTATTGAGATTTTTAAGGTGAAAAAAAATGGGGGGCGCTATAAAATAACTGATTTTCAAAGTGGGCGTTGGATGAAATAAGTTTGAGAACCTCTGATATAAATCAACAAAAGAACTGCTGAGAAAAGAAAAGGCTCAACGAAGACATATCATTCAGTAGTCAAATATTTCCACCGCGTGATCAAAAATATAAGGTAAAATGCACCTTTCAGTTATATCTCCCATAGCAAGAATCGACAGTAGGGAATGATAACAATGAAAGTACCTACAACTTAACAAAAAAATATTGAAATCAATGCAAAGGTTAAATAGTTATTTAAGATTAAATTTGAACAAATTTTTGTTCGTCCTGATAATTTTGCGTGTCAGTGCATTTAGGAATCTTCTGACTTATTAGATTTATTTATTTTTTAATATTTTAAATTTGATCTACGAACTCATTATCATTAATTTGTATGAGTAAGTGTTAGTCTTGTTCAGAGAGTATATTTAGTAACATACTAGTTTACAGAAATATAAACAACTCATTGACCTTCTTGAAGTTGTTTAAACATACCTGGGTAAGTCATCTTGTAAATTTTGGGTAAGTCATTTTTTCAAATTTGCTGAAAAACTCTTATCGAGTTGACCCTTAACCTTTTCTTTCCACAGCCTGTTCAATATACTTTTTGATTTGAAAGATTCCTGTATTATTATTTTGACTGGCGCAAAAATAACACCAACTGTTGCTGTACTTCCATTCATCTTGTAATTAACAATATTTTTTAAAAGATAACGAAGGAAAGGAGATAATCGCACAGTCGCTATTGTTTTGCATCTTATTTACGTTTTAAAAATTATTATTTTCCATCCTTATATAATCCCTATACTTTGCGAAAATATCAGCTTTGCTAATCCAATGCAAGCGTTTCTACTTAAACCAGCATAAAGATATACTGTCCATTTTGATGGTCTCTTCAGATGACTGGTGACATTTCCAAGCTAACAATGGTTACTGTTTAATTTGTCAGATTTGAAAAGCAGCTGCTCTAAGCTACCTTTAGAAGTTTTGATTGTTTTCTTTCTTATGTGTTTGTTTTTTTCTTTGTCTATGCACATTGTTTCTTTTTTTTTAATCTGGACTATTTGGCCTTACATACTATGTGTTTTGGCCACGGATCTAAATAGTTTACTCTAATATGTAAAATACATAACACATATGGACAGGGACACACGCTTCACATCCTGGGATCCGTCAGGATGACTTTTAGTATAAGACACACAAAGAGGACTTCACATTTTTTCTTTTATGATATTTTTCTAGCGTTTAATGTTAATTTGACATACAGAAGCTAGTTGTATTTATAGCTTTGTAACACAGGTAACGCCCAGTTTCCTTAACTCTTTGAGCAAACCTTAGGTTTAAACCGCGGTTAAGTGACGATGTTATTTCTTTAATTACACCTTGTGTAACTACCATTTTTGACATTTTGGAACAATTCTTAATTACTTTGTAAATGTTTTATTTTTATAGGTTGGGTACGTCAGTTTGTTGTGGTGTGTGATTTTAAACTCTTTCTATACGACATATCAGCGGATCGCAATGCCTTACCAAGTGTTCATGTAGCCCAAGTCTTAGATATGCGCGACCCACAGTTCAGTGTTAGCAGTGTCAAAGATTCGGATGTAATACATGCTAACAAAAAGGATATTCCATGTATATTTAAGGTAAGCTACTTTTTACTTAAAGCATTAATACAAAGGCGAAAGAACCATAGTCAATAGCCTTTTGAGTTACTATAATTTAGTAAATTTATAAATATCGTTTAGTAAAAAGGTATTGAAAAAAGCATTTAAATTTATTTTTTTCTGTTTATAAAAGCAGCATTATAGAGTTAATGAGTTATATATGGTTTATGATTTAGTAAAAATCATGAAGCAACTTCCAAATTTTAAAAATAAAAAACTATCTATGACAATTACATTGGTATTTAGTAAAAGGTTCATTTTTAAATAAGAAAAATATAAAATTTATTTTGTAGATAACAACCTCTTTAATGGAACCTCCAGGACCAAGAAATGCAATGCTTATGTTAGCTGATACTGAAGCAGAAAAAAACAAGTGGGTAGTTGCTTTGGCCGAGCTACACCGCATAATGAAACGAAACAACTTGCCTAACACCACAGTGCTTTTAGCTCGGGAATTAATCGATAATTCCTTGGCGTTGCTCAAGAACACACTTAGTGCGGCTATCATTGACCCTGATAGAATCGTTTTAGGTATGTATACAGGATGATAATTAGGTATGTAGGCAAAGTTCAAAAGGTTTTAAAAGGTATTTTATCTGTTCGAATTACATTTTTTAGAAAAGCCGAAATTCTAGTTTTTTAGTAACCACTCATAAAATTTTGCTTTTCGGGATAAGTTGAGTACAGTATTTGCCATATGTAACATTTTAAATCACTTTTTCTAAGCCATGCACTTATATGAGAGGAAACATCTACATTGAAGAAAATTTGATGCATGGATTTATCCGAGTTCATATTTATCTGAAAGATATTTACTTTTGTTGGAAAGTACCTAAGCATAAAATAATTTATAGTTAATTTCATGGTATTGAATTAAGTTTCTTTAGTTTCGTCCTTTTGCTCTCATATTTTTGTCTTGATCTTTCAAACGAACTAAACTTGAATAAAGTGAGGATGAGGTCATCTTCTTTCAAAATACATGTTCAGATGCATTTCCAATATTAAGAGACTGTTTTTATTATTTTTTGTCAAAAACTTTTTATCACATCTCCCTTTTTTTATGGTGAAATACATATTAGGTTAGATAGTAATTAACATTGTATCAAAATATAAATATCCAAATAATTATTTTGATATTAATCATATATACAAATTAAAAACATGTAACATTCATTTATTCCCTGAAATTAAAATAAAAAAAAGTGAAATATCATACTTAAAAATATTAGTAACTTACATGGTCATAATACTAGACAAACAGATTTATTACAAACAATTCAAATAAAAAGTAATTGTGGAATGAGATCAATACTCTATAACAGAATAGAAATGTATAATAAATTATCAATAAAAATTAAAAAAATTAAAAAGTTATCACTGTTTAAACACATATAAAAAATATTTAAAATTCATTGAACTGTTTATTAATGAATTCTTGTCAAAGTTATTTATTGGTATTTTTTTTAATGTTATATTCCAATGTAATAAACTGTATAGTTGGTTCGGAATTAAATGAATCAATAAGGAAAAAATAATATCATTTACATGACAATGTGACAGACTGAAAAATTCATAACGTTTTCATTATCATTTCGGAATTTAGGAAATACAAAGCTAATTTGTAATACATGCGAAAAGGAGCTATTGAAAACTGCAAAACTTTAATGTGGCCCTCATAAGAAAAAGTTAGGATGAGGATGTCCAAGGGACAAAACGTCTGATGGCAAATAAAAATAATACATTTAACAAAACTTTTTTGTTTTTGTTTTTTCTGCTACAAAATAATTCCTTTAATTTTAATTTCGTCGTCATTTTTTGTTGCTCGTTTATAAGTATTTTTTATTTTTTTTTTGCTCAAAATGAAATAAAAATATTCTGAAAGATAAGCGTTTATTAATTGATTCCAGTCTATTAGTATGTATAAAAATCTAAAAACGTGAAACTAGAACATAAAGTAGAATGTTTGGTTTTGCGCAGTAACTTACTTCATACTATCAGATTTTCAATGTTTTAATGTAGGTCCACTCTATGTTAAGTTAGAGCTATGAAGAACTAAATGAAGGCGTGAAAATTCAGTTTTAAAAGATGTCACCAGATTTGGTAATTGGTCCTTATAGGGGTGCTAGGGTTGTATACCGGGTGTTGCTCCGCCGAGCGGGACATAGGGAATCCCATGTAAATTTTGAAGTAGTCAAATATTGGCTCCCCTAATTATTTTAGAAAAAAATGCTATTAGGATTTATTAAAGAGCACAATGAGTTCCACCCAAAATGAAAATTTGAGCATTTTTTAACCAACCAGTAAAGAGTAAACTGCTTAAATACTTCTGCAACGTAGTATCTCATTATGCACCCTGTACTCTAGAAATCAATAATAAAAACACCATATCGATTTATCAGTGACAATTTAGATCATTAATTTATAATGTCATTGCCAAAACTGAACAATTTTATACGGGAATTTCAAAAAGAATCCTCGCATTTCATTTTAGTTTACAGCTAATTCCAACACATGCACTCACAGTTACGCAAGACAATAAAACAAATTTATCTACATTTAGAAATCAATTTATGACGAAAATATCAGGATTTAATCAAATGCTCAAATATTCCTCCATTAACTGCCAGACAATAACCCAAACGATTATAAAACTCATTTCTTATGTTGGCTAGTTGGTACATCGATATTCTGGCACATTCAGCGGAAATAGCATTCCTTAGCTGGTCTAAATTTTCATATTTTTTATTGGTATAAAGCTTAGTTTTTAAATGTCCCCATAGAAAAAAAACGTTTGGCGAAAGATCCGGAGACCTGGCTGGCCAAGATATTGCGTGGTTCGGGCCTTTGATGTCGTTATTAAATGCGTTGTTCAAGTATTCGCGCACAGCTCTGGTACTGTGTGCTGGGCAGCCATCCATTTAATACCAAATCTCTTGATTTTCACGAGCAAGATTGTTCAAAGCAGGCAAAATTTGTTCCTCTAAAAGTTCCAGAAAGTACTCCGCATTCAAATTTCGGTCAAGGAAAAATGGTCCAAGGATATGGTGGCCGAAAATTCCCGCCAAAACATTAATTTTTTGTGGATATTGAGTCCTTGTCTCAACAAATCGATTTTGGTTTTCGTTACTCCAGTACCGGCAATTTTGAATGTTGGGTTCGTTGTTCAATGTAAAAGTGCATTCGTCAGTAAAGCAAATATTTTGTAAAAAACCTCTGTCAGTGTTTGTCCTCTCCATCATCTTAAAGCAAAATTCCTGTCGTCGTATTTCGTCTCCGTCTCTTAATTCTTGGTGTCTTTCGTACTTGTAAGCGTGGTATTTACATCTTTTTAAAATTCGAGATATTGTGGTGTGGTCTTGTCCAGTAATGTCCTCCAGTTGTCTCGTGCTAATGTTTCCTTCGGCCTCCTCTACACAAAGTATCACGTCTAAATCCCTCTCGTTTTGTACAATTTGTGCCTGTAGTTTAAAATTTGTTTATCTTCCGTTCTATTGTCGATTTACTTGGTATTGGCCTATTGGGAAAATAGGCTGCAAACATGTCCGCTACTCTTCGATAACTATTTCCCTGATAAAACCATTTTATAATAGTGATTTTTTCTTGATTTGAGTAGTTCATTATTTAAAAATGATGTGACATTGATCTGACAACTTGAGAGTAAAAGGTTAAATAATTTTTCTGGTATATTATTATAAACTTCTAATAATACAGGGCGCGTTAGAAGATAGGAGATTCGTAACTTATTTTAGCATTCATCTCTTAGCTGGCGGACTTAGAAGAGCTGAAATTTGTACACTGGGTACAACTTTTCGTGCTCTTTAAAAAATAATAATAATATTTTTTTCTAAAATAATTAGGGGAGCCAATATTGGACCACTTCAAAATTTACATGGGATTCCCTATGTCCCGCTCGACGGAGCAACACCCGGTATAGCAATTTTAATATGTACAAAAATAGTTCCAAAGTAAAAGTTGAATATTTAATAATTTTAAAAAATAACACAATAAGAAACACTACTTAACTATAGAGAGTTTTTTTTAACATAAACAACAAAATATCATTTTCTAAAAGTAATATAAAGAGTGTTAGTAATTTCCAATACTGCTGTTGAATTAATAGATATAACATAATTGTAGTTTTATTATGTATTTATTAGCTTAATAATAAACATATTATTATTAAAAGGGAGATTTAGCCATTTGGCCCTGGAGGAGGGAATATTCACTTATCCCAAATATCAGGCTATTAAAATGTTGCTTTGAGCCCTAGCTGACCTAGAATGCATTTTTTTCTCCCACAAAGTTCCTGACAATTGACAATTTTGGATGTTGCTAGTAACACTGACTTCTGCATGGACCTGTAGAGGTGTTCACGTAAACCCAAATGTTAAATATTCTCCAAATATTCTCTGAAAGATTTTTTTGGCACAGTCCCAGAAGTTAATCTACTATTATAATATTTTAATTATAATAATATTATCATTATTATTAATAAAATGGGTTTAATGGGCATTTTCGCAAAGAAGAAGAAAATATTGCTGATATTCTATAAGGCTTTAGAAGATTCTATAAATATAGGTGAAAAGACATATTACTAGACATTAAAATTATGCTTTTTAACTCTATAAAATATCGTAATAAAAATACTACTAAGTTAGACTTAAAAATCAGTTAAATATGGAATAAAAACCCCTGTATTTAAATATTATGTATTGTAAAAAGCAAAATTTGAGTCCGTCCTAAACTAAAATAAAATTATTGGGTACTACAATATATGAAGAACATAGTACAATCCTAACACAATCAAAACAATATTTTATTTTGACAATATCTGCTAACTTAACATTGCCTAACTCTGCAAATATGGCATTTAAAATTACTAAGCTTTAGGTTCTAAAAACACCAATAAAGTACCATAGTGGATAAAAAGTGAAATATGGTATCAAAAAAACGTTTTAATAAAACATTGTGTCCCTACTGTAAAACTAGCTCACCTTTTTAATAACACTTAATTCTATTACTTATACATTTAATATGGTTTAAAACAGCATAGTTTTTATTTTTTAATAAAATCCTACAATTATCATTGACTAAATTTTCCATTTATCATTCGAACTTTTTTCTTAAAATTTTTTTCTTGTTTAATTTTTAAACAAAATAGTTTCCGTAAGAAATGAAAAATATATTTAATGAAAAAATGGGATTAATATTACTATAATGTTATGTCTGGCAACACTGTTTCAGAAGGTCCTACGATATTAGTCAGTGCAACCCATCGTTTTCTAATAGAAACGCTATAAACTTTGGACACATTTTTTTAAGGCCAAACCGCTTTATTTTCACTCCTTTCTCTAGTTATTCATAGTAAGAACCTGGTTAAAACGTATTTACTTTTTAACTTACCAACGTTTTTAGGAACTGAAGAAGGACTTTATTGTATAGACTTAGATAGGACTGAAATAGCTAGGATAGGAGAAGCAAAGAAAATTTTTCAAATAGAATACATTAGTGAAGAACATTTGCTGGTAAGTGGTTGCATATAAAACATTTATATATCCATAGTACTGATATCCAGGGTATCCATAACTGTATACCATTACTGCTATCTTTGAAACTACATTTTAAGACTTTGGTAAAATTAGAATTTTAGGAGATTAAGAAAGTTGCGTTACGTTTTTGCCTATATTTTAATACTTTCTGTCAATAAACTATAGATTGTGTCTGGATGACGATTACCCAGACGGAAACTACAAAAACTTATATTAATTTACGTAACGTTGTCAAAAAGGTACCGAAAGATGCAGTAATTCATGTTTCGGTACTTGGATATTATTGACAGAGAAAATTAGGTGAAAAAAGCTTAGAACCCGACATTTATGGTACGTAATACAGGGTCATTCAACAAGGATCAAACATAACCATATTCAAAAAAAGACAAAATAGCCATCTTGTGTAATTTTTTTTCTGTGAATTCTAAAATCAAAAAAGACATAGTTCAAAAAATTAAGGTTTTCTTGGATTAACTTTTTAGTTTAAATTATTTGCTTAAGCATTTTTTTATATTCTATGGGAAAAATAAACAAGATGGCTATATCACCTTTGGTTTTTTTATACAAGGAAAGCCATCAATATGGCCTCAGTCAGTCTTCCTTGGATAACCCAGTACATTCAAATTTAATTTTTACTTGACGTTGATAACAATAAAAGAATTATTGTTCAAAAATAATAACCTTTTATTAAACAATTTCTAAAAGATTTCGTTAACTTATTTATTAAGTAATATGAAAAAAAAAAAACAAATTATTTGTTAGATCTTGAAAGTGTATATATTAGTGATGTGCCGGATCGTTAAAAATGTATATCCGCGCATACGGATCCCAATACGGATATTTGGTGTCAAGATCCGCGGATACGGATACGGATCTTTATTTTCTTACTCGATCGGTATCGAAGCGCGAGACCTTGAAACGATAGTTGACGTCACGCCCGCCGGAACGACAGACAGGACATGTTTCGACATGCATTGCCCGGGCATTACTTTTGTTTTGTTGTATTTCCGTAAGGATTAAGGCACAACTTCTTTAAAAAAAATCATCTAGAGAGAAAACATTCTGAAGAATATGATTTATTCTTAAAAGAATGTTCCGCTAAGAAGAGTACCGACGAAATATCACTGCCGGAAACATCTTTGCAAACGGTAAAAAGAGAATTTAAACAAAGTTTTTTTTAAAGAATATATGGAAAAAGCTAGAATGTGGGATAATACAAACCCCATTTGATTGCTGAAATATCAATTGAAAATTAATAGGGTGAAAGATCCGTAAAAGATCCGCAAGAAAAGTAACAGATACGGATCTTTCTTCTCCTTCGGATATCCGCGGGTACGGATACGGATATCCGGCACCATCACTAGTATATATGTTGTAATTTTGATTTTATGTCAGAACATTTTGCATTTATCTGACTATATAAGAATCTACAAACATTAAATATTTAATTTAGGTTGTGGTAAGCGGTAAACAACGCCAAGTGAGATTAGTGCCTATAAGAGCCTTAGATGGTGACGACACAGAATGGATTAAGGTTACGGAAAGTAAAGGTTGTTCTGTTCTAACAATTGGACCTGTTTTAAAAGCACCTTTAACTTTTTGTCTATGTATATCTATTAAGAAACAGGTAAGAGCTTAATTTTTAATAAAATATCTATTTTAATTATTTTTTCCATGTTTTTAAGACAAAGCTTAAAATAAAAAAGGATAAAAAAGAGCATGAGACTATATGACGTTTTTAAGAACCTTCAAGCAGAAAATGGGTTTTTATAATTTAATTCTTAATTAATATTCTTATATTACGCTACCATGTTTTCTGATTCATATAAATTATTTTTATTTCTAATTATATACCATATACCTAAATATATAATATCTCTAAAAGTAATATTGGATTTTAATAAGAGGAGACCGCCAGAAGACAATCTGAAAATATAATGTATACAAAACAAGAAAGCCAATTTAGAAAGACTAAGCAAATATTTTTGTCGACGTTTGGGTTTGTAAGATATCGGCTCATCATTGGCGAGGCGAGTTGATTAAACAGTGTTTAGGTATACCCGAGGCATAAACGAAATACTTACATAAAGGACCCCGCAATTTTCTTATGGAAATTGTTTTTAAACTTTGCATAGCGATAGTTCTCAACACGCTGATCCAGGGGAACAAAACCCGAGAAACCCCCTACCCCTCCAAAATTACCCTCAAAACCCGGGTTTTGTTCCATTTTGTTTCCATAAGAAAATTAAGGGGTCCTTTATGGAAATATTTCGTTTATGCCTCGGGTGAATTTCAGCGAACTTCTTTTGATCCTTCGTCGGTTTTACCCTCTTGTTATAAACTATTATTGCTCTTTGCTGGAATTGTTTACATTTTAATATTTAATTTTTAGAATTCGTCGGTGATAATAATTTATGAAATAACAAGGACTAGAACGAGGCATCAAAGGGTACACGAAATTAGTATTCCTGTTACTGTCCAAGCCCTTCAAATCCTTTCAGATGGTCGTTTGTGTGTGGGGTCGCCATCGTGTTTTACTGTTTACAATATTCAAAGTGGCGAATCGTTTATTTGTAAGTAAAGTATCGACATTTTCAACAATGTGAATAGTTTTTTTATACATTTATTGTTTGGATATACCAAAAAAATGTATTTATTACTATTTATTTTTTGAGAGAAAAATTTATTATAGTGCAGTTCATTCAACAAAGTAGTCTTAATTTTTGTAAGTTAGTTCTGGTTTCAACATTACAGTTTACTTGCTATTTTTCATCTGGTGCAAATCAAAAGTACCTTTTGCCTTACAAGCATATTAATTCTATGGGTAAAATAGGGAAAAATATATATTTCTTCTATTTTAACTACTTTTGGTAATGTTATTATTTTTTAGCGCTCCTTCATCCCGAAAACCCTCTGTATGCTACAATAACATGCAGTTCAGTGGAAGCTTTGAGAGTTATAGAGTTACCGAGACGCGAATACCTCCTAGTTTTTGGTACTTTGGCCGCTTATGTCGATAAGCATGGTCGCAAGTCCCGAGATAGAGAAATCATGTATCCTGCGGTTCCAACTGCCATTAGTAAGTAATATAGAAATGAGAGTATCAGTGTTTTTATATTTTTTTCACAATTTGAAATCATGCAACGCTATCTGTCAACTAAAATTTAAAAAAAAAATAGAAAAAGTGATAGTTTAAGAAGCGTTAATTCCGACTAAGGTGTTTTATTAAAACTAAAAAATATTAGATTTATGATTTAGTCCGAACTAAATTAAAAACGACCTGAAGAACTGCAGTTCGGTATTAAGAAATAAAAACTTTCCGTGGTTGGTTATGTAGGTTACGAAGATCTGGCAGTCTATAGTAATTATTATTTTTTTTTTTTGATATTATTTTAGTAGAACTATTATTAGAAAGTAAATTTAATTTTTATTTATATTATTTTTAATTTTTTTAATACTAGATGACACTATTTCAAAAGTAGGTTGGTTGGTTTAAAGTGAGTGGACTTTTTACGCCCTCCACTGCGACCGCTTGGTCTATTGTGGCTCACACCTTTTTATACTTCTCCCAATAGGATCGGACTTCTAATGAATCCGATACCAGATTGGGAGAGAGTTCTTACATCTCCTCTTACTCGTGTCGCTACCGGACACGAGCACAATGTGTTCTGATGTGTTCTGGTGTCCCTGTCTCCTGGAGAGTATGACGAGCAGACGATTAGATCTGTCATGCCCTCCTCTCCCGGTCTAGTGACGTGGGTAGCTACCAGGTCCTTGTTACAGGAACCAGATGTTCTTTCTGAGGCCGCATCTCCGGCTTTACCCTATGAAAATGGTCCTATCCGCTTTCTGTTTAAAGCCAGGGAACCCTTCTGTCCGCCTTCTGTTTGGATTCAGGGATCCCTTCCTAAGCACCTGTTTGTTCGGGATGGGAGTCCGCCTTCTGTTTGGATTCAGGGATCCCTTCCTAAGCATCTGTTTGTTCGGGATGGATTAGCCCTTCCCCGTTAAAAAGGCGCCGGTGAATTCAGGGGCACCTTTCGAAACGGATTCACCCGTTTCGGTCGGCGCACCTTTGTCTGCTTGTGACTTTGAGTGGCACCTCTCGAAACGGATTTATCCGTTTCTGTCAGCGCACCTTTGTCATTTTTTTCCTATAATAGCGGTTCTGTCCGCTTTCTGTTTGGAGCTAGGGAAGCAATAGTCCACCACGGCAGAGCCCCGCATTACCGCAGTAAGGCTAGATACTCTGAGAGGTCGCTCATCAGCAATGTATGCTAAAACCTTGAGTTAAGCCTTGTGTTCATCTTAGCTTCGGATCCCGTTCCATACGCTAGCCAAAAGAGTTGCCGATAACCAGCAACTCTAGCGCATGTTCCAAAAGATCCTACTGGGCCTAACCACGACAACGACGTGTGAACACAGCGGTTGGGATTTCAAAAGTAAATTATTTTTTTTTCTATATAATTTGTTTTATAAAAAAAAGTAATAAAGTAATTTTTATTTTTTTTTGTCAGTTACTATTTATCAGAAAGAGGGTATCGATGTATGACACTTAAGGCTGGGGTTCTTGGACTTCTTTGAACTATCAGGGGAGTACAATAATTAAAGCATCCTGTATACACCTAATTACAAACTCGCGTAACCTTCGGGCGTACCTCTTCCCGCAACCATTACCAACCTTCACTACTCGCCTATAGACTCCGGACAACAGACGGTTGGTACTGTTATCTTATTTATGTTAGATTTTTACTGACTTAAAATCTTATTTTAATGTTAAAAATCAATTCACAAAAACTAGGTTTATGCTGAATGTTTTAAATTATTTAAAAAATGTTAAAAGTGCTTACTGCTTTGTAATCCTATTTTGATTACAATTTTTTAAACTTCAGCCACATTTTTAGAGATATTTGTTTATTACTTTTGGGCAGTATCTTAAAAAAAGGAAAACGATGCGCTCACTCAAAATTTATTTTTTTGATGACACAACCAGTCGTCCTTAGTCGGCCGAAATTGAATCATCAATGTAGGAGTGTTTAGCTTTAGTAAGACGCTTTAGTCAGATTAACCCCTGGATCATCTCAGTAATAATTCTAACTTAAAAATGAATATCTAATTTCATATTTTAACTGAATATTGTTTTAGGTTATAGGGACGGACATTTAGTAGTTTATAGTGAAACGCATATTGACATTTTCAACTGTGCCACTGGTGAATGGGTCCAAACATTAAATATCAAAAGGGCAAAGCCACTTAATGACAGTGGAAGCCTTTCAATATGTATTTTACATGACTTGACACATCTTCTGTATTTGTCCAATGTTCATCAAAGTAAGTTACATTACTTTCTGCAATTGTTCCGACGCTGAATTATATTTATCTTTTAATTTTTAGGAGAACTTATAAATTTAGAAAATATAGTTACATTGGATACAGAAGGTCGAGTTATTCAGAAGCCAAGGCGAAGGTTTTCATTAAGGGAGGGAAATCGTTCAACAAGAGTGTAAGTCATTTTTAAAATATTTTGTCATTATATTGTATTAGTAGTGATTTTTTTTTCTTTGTGAAAGCTAAGTGTTAAATCTTTTATAGAAATACTGATAGACGCTCTAAACTAATTTCGGCGCCTACGAACTTTAACCATATAAGTCACGTGGGACCCGGTGACAGTATTCAGCAGCAAAGACTGATTGATTTAACTGCTAGTCTTCCCGATCAGATATCGTACGGAGCACCTACGCCTCAACCTAGGGTAAGTGACATTTGTTAAAAAAAAACAGTTTTATTTAAAATTTTTGTGGCGATATTCAGGTAAATTTGCTAAAAATCGGTAAAGTGAGACTTAGTCCACAGTGTATTTCTATCAAGTGATTAATATATCCTTGAAACTTTGTGGCTACTTTCCTTTTGGCAAGTCCGACAAAGCTTCTCTCTACTACTTTTCTCGAAGCTGCTGTTTTTTCGAGTGGGCGATTTTGAAACACGTTGAAGTCAGGATTTACTGTTTTTCGATAAATATATCCTTTATTTTAATACATTTGTAAGCTTATTTGATGAGAAATTCGAAAAGCATTTTGTCTGACAAAAATACTGCTGCAATCAGCTTGTCCAACGCCCCGATATGCTGAATTTACGAGGTTATGTTTTTAGTACATATACAGTTCATTGTTGCTTAATTGTTTAAGAGTTATTTATGTAATCAAGCGGTCATAGTGTCCGACAAATTCATTGCTGCGTATTTGCAGTCCGACAGCCGAAATATGACGTTTTGAAGAGGTTATGTTTTGCGATTAATATATGTTCAATTTTTAATTTGTCACTTTAAAATTGAAGATTTTCTCTAATCATGTTCCAACAAATTATTTGCTGCAAAATGAAAAAAAAAATAAAAAAAACTCAGTTTTAAAAACGGCTATGGATACATATGTACATTTGTCTGGGCTGAGAAAAGTCATGGAGAGAACCTTTGTCGTACTTGCCAAATGGAAGCTACCCACAAAGTTTTAAGTATATATTAATCACTTGATAGGATATATTCTGTAATGCAGACTAACTTTTTTACGGGTACTTGTCATTTTTAATGTATTCTTTGCACCTCGTCAACGATGTTCTGGTTAGTTGCCAACGCAATTAAACATAGCAAATATATTCTTATGCAAAATGCTCTGATAAAAGGCATAAATCTGCATTTGTTGTTCATCAATTATTTTTTGGCTACGACACTGCATTGGATAGAAAGACCTTATCTTAAAAAAACGTACAGGGCGATTAAAATAAATTTGCAAAGTTAAACTGTCCGAGAATGTTTCATATATAGAAAGTTGGTATGTACCTGTTCAAATCAACATTCTTAATTCATTAGTAATAATCTAAAATTGTTTATTGGTCTGTTAACCTCGTGTTCATGCCACTGTTAATTTTTAAATGTAGTTAATTTTAAAGAACTTGGAAATAAATAATTGCCTTTCTAATTATTATGTATGTAAATTTAATATATTTCTGTTTTTTAATTTGTACATTTTTTTTGTAGCCAACCAAACAAGCACCTTTACCTCCAGTCCCCACTTCAGGGAAACCAAGACCTTGGTTGGAAATCTCGAACCCAATGCCCTTGCGACCGCAGCCTCAAGCGTACAATGGGGCTAAAAGGGCCGCACCACCTCGACCTAGAGATTTACCACCTGCGTTACCACGACCGTCCGACACATCACCGTCTCCCGATCCAGCTAGTATAGGGAGCATGTCATCGTTACATGATATGATCAAGGTAATTTTAATAAATATGTGCCCCAGCTAACGTAATAACTGTTGGAAAAGTCCTCTCCTAAGTAACATTTAGGTAAAGTTTTCGGTAAATTGCAACAATGTAATCTATTAAACTACACTTACAGGCATAAAATTCGTGACAACCAAAATTTAGATTAAATTTAATGTATGATAACTTTTTCATTCATAGTCCGATTTTATTCTTTTTTTTTCAAAATATTCTTTTTTTTTTCAAAATGTAGATAAATTTTTTTTTTAATTTATTTTTATTCAATTTTCAAAAATACTGTTTACATGTTGAAATATTCAAAAAATAAAAATACATTTTTTCTCCTAAGTTTGTAACAATCCGTAGAGTAATTTTGCAATGTAAACTACACTAGATATGCTTTTCAGCAGGGTTTGGTTCATGTTTAACATTTTGGTGTTTTATTCCTCTCGGTATAGTTATCGGTTAAAGAGATGTGAATTTTTGAAATAAACATTACACTTTTTGATCAAGTCCATTTTTAATTAAATCAGAGGAGCTCTGGTCCAGTTGCCGGTCTTCTGGCCCGTAAATTGACTTTATTAAGTCTTTTTTTACTGTTATTTTTTTGACAGCAGCTTAACAAACTCTTTGGAGTTCATTTCTTATCACTACTGCACTGGTATGCCGATTTCTTAAAACTGAGAGTCTAATGAAGCGATCATCAAGGGGGAAGTAGCACAATTTCTTCCAGGTCCAGGTCTTCTGCCATAATATCCAGTCTCACGAAACCTTGCAACGGTTCTTTCCACGCTAGATTTTGTAAAACCCAGCATATCCGCCACTTCTCTATAGGAATAACCAACATTATGAAGAGCAACGGCTCTAGCTGAATCTTCGGATGACAAAGGCGTCGTGAAATAAAAAATAAATTCGAAATTCACTCATAAAACGTTGTTCGAAATGTCAGATAAAACTGTTTGACAAAAGCAGAATACGTTTCAAAGAAAACCTAAACATTTCAAAAAACTCAACAGTATTTTCCATAATTTTTGCAAAAAGTGTAATGTTTATGTCAAAAATGTATAATTTTAAACCAATAAAGATACCGAGAAGCATGAACCCATCTCTGCGGAAAAGGATATCTAGTGTAGTTTACATTGCAAAATTACTCTACAGAGTGTTACAAACTTAAAAGAAAAAATATACTTTTTATTTTCTTGTATATTTTAACATGTAACCTGTGGTTTTTAAAAACTGAATGAAATTTATTAAAAACAAAACAGTTATCTATATTTAAATAAAAAAAAAACATTGAAATTGAACTTAAGAAGAAAAAGTTATCATACATTAAATTTGATCTAAATTTTGTTGTCCCGAATTTTATGTCGGTGAGTTTATATTGAAATATTTAGCGACATTATTCTGTCAAAAAGGTCGATTTAACGCGATTATGGGGAACCAAAAGAAGGAGTGAAATCGCAATGCTACAAAAACCAGCATCAATTTCATGTAAAATTCAGTTCTAAAAGATGTAGGGCTGCTAGTGTTGCTCTGTATAATTTTACTATGTACAAAAATAGTCCAAAAGTAAAAGCGGAATATTTAATAATTTTAAAAAATAGCATTACTTAAATTTAAGGTGTATTTGATTAACAAAAAAAATAATTTTCTTAAACTGTTTATATTATCTTTGAAAAGAATTTGTTATATATATATCTCTAATTTTATGTCTGGCAGTACCTTTAAAGGCCCTACTATAGTAGCCAGCACAACCTTTCGTTTTCTAATACAAACACTATAAACTTTGGACGCATTTTTTAAGGTTAATTCGCTTTGTTTTCACTCTATCTAGTTTTCCATAAACGCGATTTACCGGGTAATAATCTATGTCCTCGGTTGTTCCTGGTCTTTGATCGGTTCTTGCCTTTCACGTACATGACAGGGGTTAGCGAGTAATTTCGCAGTTTTTTTTTGTTTCCACACTACGTCTTTAAAAAATGTTTTATATTGTTGCGGCGGATTTTTTTATTGAAAAGTCCTTGTTGGTTACACGCCGAAAAGTTTTCAATATGTCTTTCAACACGTCAGGCAAACTAAAAGACTGAGATGCAAAATAACCCTGCCATATTATAAACATCTGTCTTGACATTGCAAAGGGCTTAGATATGCCGTCACCAAAGACAATTGTAGTTATCACTATAGACACACAGAACAATGTAAAATTTTTGGTAATAGGTTTGGACGCTCGCTTGCTGAGATTCCTCGAGAGAGCGTCCATCGAGAGAATATACGTGCACACGCTGCTGTATAAACGAACACTGTTGCCAAACCACTAAAAGAAGCAACAAAAAGTATGAATTATTTCTGTCGAAAATAGGCTTTAAATTTATATTCGTTTTAATAATCTTAATCTTATTTTTTTTTTTTTTTTCTTTATTAAATAATAAAATTTTAATTATTTAAACTTATACTGTGGAAAATTATTTCCTAATAAATTTTATACATAGTATAAGAACAGAAATTCTATTTTTTTTTATTATAAGACATCCTTACATATCAAGAAATGTTTGTTAAGGCTCACCTAAATTTATTTATTTTTTTTTATAAATAGAATCCAAATAAACGCATGTAATTTTTAGTTTATTGCTATTTGCAAATAAAGTGAGAATTATTAATTAAAGTGTGGGCATCAAAGAAGCAAAAAACTTCTAGTTTTTTGGAGTTAAACGAAAAAAAAAACGTTTTTGTTTAATTCATTGCATATCGTATTGCTATTTGTGCGTTGCGATTTGTTTGTGTTTTCCCTGGTGGTGATTAAAATTTGTATTCTTGTTAAAATGTCGGGAAATCTATGTCAATATTATGACTGCCGAGTGAGTCAAAGAGGAGATAAAGTTAGGCTTTTTGGTTTTCCCTACAAGAATAGTACACTATGTAAGCAATTGATTATAAACTTTGGTTAGTATTTATCTATGTATATTAAAATTATTTAGACTAATAAATACTTTATAATTATATGATCGACAACTAACATTTAATCGGTGTTTAGAGTAACCTTTTGATAGTTATTAATTTAAATATTTGATAGTTAAAAAAGTGACCGCAAAAATTGCTTAAAAACTGCCTGTTTTTTACATTTATTCATTTAGAAAGAGCATTGCTTTTCGTTTTTTGCAAATTTTTAAAAATCACTTCTATTTAGGGGTTGGAAAGATGCCAAATCTAAATATTGCAAAAATAGCAGTAGTATTAAAAATTATTCTCACTGCAATTTTTGTTTTAAATGGACCTTGAAAAAATGAAATAATACATTTCCATCCCTGCGAAGGTTGTAAATCAACCCTCTTGAACTTTGTGGGGGTTCAATCATCCCCTAAAATATATAAAATCATGTACAACTTTAAAAATTGCAAAAAATCAGATTTTTTCGACACGTCTAATAAGAAATAAATGTATATGATAGTCAACCACCCTTTTCTAAGGGTAAAACTATCCCTATCAGTGAGAAAAAATGAATGAAATCCTAGCTTTTACAAAAAAAGTCTTAGCTTCGTATTTTTTGATTTAAGTATAAAAAGCAGGTGTTCCTAAATTTTTTGAGATCACTTTTAACCAAATCCACCCCTGCAAGGGGGTAAATTTATCCTCTGAAATTAAAAAAATTATGTTATATTTGAGATATTCTAAAACATTCAAATGTATTTTTTAATATTTTAAAAGTTTTATATTATTTTATACATTTAAGGGGATGAATTTACCCCCTTGCAAGATAGCTTTGATTAGAAATGAACTCGCAAAACCTAAGAAGGCCTATTTTATACATCTGGGATGAAAAAAAGCTTATGCAAAACGCTTTTTGCATAAGCTAACATTTTAATCAATTTTTCTGATAACGCCCTTAATTTTAGGAGTGGTTTATTATCAAAACTCACTTTAAACTGTCCATCATATTTGAGATATTCTAAAACATCTAAATATTTTTTTTTACAATTTTAAGTTGTATATGATTTTCTATATTTTAGGGGATGAATATACCCCCTTGCAGGGGTGGTTTTGGTTAAAAGTAAACTAGAAAAATCTAGTTATACCTGGTTTATGTACTTGGATCAAAAATTTACCAACTAAGACTTTTCTTGAAAAAGCTAGTATTTTATTTAATTTTTCCTATTGATAAGGGTAGTTCCACCCTTAGAATAGGGTAGTTGATTATCATAAACATTTATTGCTTATTGGACATGTCCTTAAAAATCCGATGTTTTGCAATTTTGAAGTTGTATACGATTTTATATATTTTAGGGGATGATTGCACCCACACATAGTCCATGGGGGTTGGTTTACAACCTTCTTAGGGATGAAAATGTAGTATTTCATTTTTCGAAGGTTCATTTCGCAGTGAGAAGAAACTTTTAATACCACTACAATTGTCGCAATTCTTCAAATTTTGACGATTTTCCAACCCCTAAATGGGGGTGATTTTTTTAAATTTGCAAAAACGAGAAGCAATGCTTAATTTTTTGCGACGAGTAATTTAGTATAAATTTCATATTTGCATGTTTTCTCTCACCTCTCTGTAAATTGTGAAAAAAAAACAGGCAGTTTGTGCGGTTACTCCTTATGATTACAAACAAGGTTCTATATTTATTTTTAGGACTGAAATAAATTTTAGAAAATTAAGTTCCGAGGGGATTGGAAGCCACTTATACTGGGAAATATGGGAAACAATATAGGTCGCGCGTTAATTTTAATTGGATAGTGATTTTTTTTCTTATTTAATTATATTTTATATTCCTGCTTAAATAATCGCTATATTTAACAATGCACGATACCTCTGAAGCATGGGTAAGATTAATAAAAATGTGAAAGGTAACGAGGCGCGGGATTCGAATACTCCTTGTTTGTACTGCAAAATCCAGTTTGAATTAAATCGTATCTGCTCCCTTTCACAAGATTTACAAAAAAAATCTTTTATATTTTATAGAAAGTTTTTTATTTATTTTGAAAATAAAAATGCATTCATTTAAGTTTCGCAATTTCTAGTTATTTGTTTCATATTCCACGTGTAAAGACAAATATTTCAGTTTTTTTAAATATCAATTTTAAGATTTAACAAAAAAAAATTCTAAAAAACTTTTTAATCGAAAATAACCATTTTTTATATTTTATTACTTTAATTTTCGATGAACTTAAAAAATAAAAATATTTGTCAAATTAGAAAAAAATATTCATGTTGATTTTACATCCCAAAAAAGTGGGGTCGTGATTTTAAACAATTACCAAAATTTTAGAATAAATAATTGTCTTTTATATTGTTCCTAATAAATAGGTATTTGCGTAATATTTAAAAACTATACAATTTAGACCCAGCAACCCTTATACTGGTGAAATCGCCATTTTAACAGTCATAGCCACGTGACCGTCCTAATACCGAGGCCATTGACCAAATAAATTAATATTTAATTAATGGGAAATGAAAAACTGAATTTGTGTATTAAAAAACGCATGTTTAAGTTTACAATTATATATATAATATTAATATTTATAATATAATTAATTATATAATATATTAATATTAAAAATATTATTCTTATATATTATAATATATATTATATATATATATATATATATATATATATATATAAAATTCGATTGTCGGCAAAAAGTATTTATACAAAGGGACTGGGCGTCTATAGTGATAACTACAATTGTCTTTGCCGTCACGAATAGAAAATTAATAATGACAAGAGTCGCCTCTATGTGAGCGGTAAATACCGTTTTGGACCAGTATTTACCGGTAGACTGCGTTTAATCGAATACAGATTATCTTTGCACATAAGTGTTGGCTTTTTATTAGATATTATTACTCTTTGGTATTATTTTAACTTGGGGTCTACAACTTATAGTATTGATCTAGTGACCTCCCTTGATAAGGATCATTACAGAAAAAAAGTGAAACAACTGGAATTTCGTTCAGTCATTGTTTCATTAAAATTTTTATTTTTGTTTATATTACTAATCACATCGATAGAAGATACATATTTTAAAAAGTCTTTTGGGTAAAATCAAGGTGTGAACAATGCGGGGAGGGGGAGTTAAGAAAATCTATACATGGCCTTATCTGGGGAGGGAAGGCGGTAAAACCTATTCTTACGTAATATTTTACAAGTCAAAATTTATGATTAAAGTATAATGTGCACTTCGATTTACATCTTATTTTCCAAATTTTGATTAGTTTCTCCAAGGAAGTTTAAAGGTGTATGGAAGCCCAATACTGTAGAACAAAATTGTCCAGGCGTGCAGGGCAGCGGGAATCGGGGGATTGGCCCCGCGGAATTTGCGCAATGAATAGTAGGTCAGAGCCGGACTTCCATAATTCTTTGTTACTATCTATAAAGTTGACATCATCAAATGTCAAATTCAAGCATTCACTGTTTTTTTTATTTTTTAAAATTATTGTGTAATATTGGATTTTATATCTCCTGATATAATATGTAAAGAATAGATGGCGCCACTTTACAGCCTTCTATTTAAATGGTCGATATTTTTGGGAGTTTTGTATTTTTACCAAAAATCTTTGTAAATAAATAAAAACACGATTTTTTAAAAATAAATTTCAAACATTGTATGATAGTTTCATGTACTTATCACCAAGTTTGTGATAAAAGAAGGGCAAGATAGTGTAAATGAGTTTAATCTAATCCTAAGATTGTGGTTGTACATTAAAAAGTAAAAATTTTTATAACTGCTTTTTAGGCATATACTTTTCACTAATAACAAACATTCATGAGACAGAATAACAGTGGTAAAAAATGTTTAGTAACCTTTGGTACCTAGGTATCCATTGTAACAGTAATCGTTAAATATTATGTGTCTACAGTATGTCGAGCTTAAAAAGTTGATAATGTAAGTTTAAGAAACCAAAAATCTAATTTCTTTTTAAACAAATACAGAAAAAGCAAAAAGGAACTTTAACATAAAATTGTACTTTTTATTCAATTAGAGGGACCTGTATATATTAAAATTTGCCTGGTCTGCCCAGTAATTAATAATTTTGATCCTTTAAAAGAATGTACTAAATTATTAAATGAAATAAAAGTACCTAAATGTAAACCTTATTTCTTTTAATAATCCACAGAAATACACAAACATTGTGGAAATCGTCTAAAAGATAGTTAAGATTGCCTTACTTTTCTCACTGCTATTTCCTATAAAATTTTCTATAATTTATAATTGATATATTAGTATTTATTCGGTTACCTAACACTACGTCTCATAAGAAGCACCTAATTTAAATATAAGAAATACTTACCTAAAGTAAAAATGCCGGGTATGTTACCCTTAGATTTGCAAGACAAAACCATACAACCTATCATTTTTTAGATATCCTGGGTGACAAGTAATCGTTTGAATTTTACAACGTATTCGTATTATTCAATGTTTAAGCACGTAACTGACATTTTTAAACATTCAAATTAACATTCCAACCGTAGTAAACAATAAAATTAATAAACACTAATCACTAAAATAAGAAGGTTTTTATCAATCCAAAAAAACTTCTGTAACCACAAAATATAATCACACAAAGCAAAACAATCGAAACTAATACGGCTCTCATAAAAGTATAATGTGTTGCCAAAGACAATTGTAGTTATCACTATAAGGTTTGTTCTCACAGAAAATCTATAACAAGTTTGTGATAGTTTTCAAACCGACGTGAATGCGCATGTCCATTTCTGATCGGTTTCAAACCAGTTGTGTGAACAGTTGACTGATAAAAAAAAGTTATCAGCGGTTAACTTCAGGTTCGTTTTTGACATGAATTTTGTTTTGGTTCGGAATGGATAACCATATAAATTATTTTTTGTTAAATTGAGAAACAATCATTCCAAAAAAAGTTTTTCGGCCTGATCCTTTGCTCTACAAGTCCGAGTCCGTTTCTGTAACGAAAAAGTCCGAATTATCCGAAAAATCATCAATCATTTTTATGTCTTGTCTTTTTAATACCAATAAATATAGATAGAAACAACAAAACTCAAAGAACAACAAACAAACACTACTAGCAGAGTTTTTTTTAAATAAACTCTGCACTACTAGCAAAAAATAAAGTAAACAAATATTTCTACTGAGTTCTGCGCATGCTTCCGATAATTTACTTGTAATGGATCCGCAAACTCTCCTGACAGTTTGAAAACCATCAGCAAAACCTGTGAGAACAACACAAAAGTGTTTTCAAACAATCCAAAAACTTTTGTGTGAACGCGGACAGTTGATTGCGCCGAATCCTGACAGTTTCGGACTGTTTCTGACTTCTGTGAGAACAAACCTATAGACGCCCAGTCTCTTTGTATAAATACTTTTTGCCGACAATCGAATTTTATTAGAATATTTAATGTTTACCTGCTGAGGTACCTCTCAGCGTTGCCGTTTTGACTCCTTACTATGTCACAGTCTATTTAAAGCGTAGGCTCCCTCCGCACATATTTATGTTGCAAAAACAACAAACTGCTTTTTGCACAGATATTTGTCGAGTAAACGAGTAATGCACGATGAATTTTTGTGCTGTAAGATGGATTTAAATTCAGTTTTGGTATTTGATTCGTATGAACCTCTAAAAACTTTGTGAACAAATTTTATTAACGGAAAATGAAAAACTGCCATTGTGCATAAGAAAAATAAATTTTTGAAATGCATTTTATAGTTTGTAATTAGAAAAAAATATATAATTGTAAACTTAAAAATGCATTTTTTAATCCGCAAATCTAGGTTTTTCATTTTCCATTAATTAAATTTGTTTATTAAGTTTGTAGCCGTTCATACGAATCAAATGCAAAAAACCGTATAGAAATCCAATCTGCAAAAAAAATCCCTCGTAAGGCCTATTTAAAAGAATGGTACGCTGGCCGGCATACTATCACTGTTAGTGAATAAATAAATTATTATTGTTGATATAAAATAACATTAGAGTTTTTGTTGAATTGAACTTTTTTATGTAAGGAAAAAGGTAATAATTGTGCAATTGGGCATCATTTAATATGAAATGTAAATACAGAGTGTTTCAAAAGTCCTAAATGGAACTAAAATTTTCTATAAGTTGGCTAGTGAGCCCAAGGGTTTAAGGAAAAGCTGCTAAAATATTTAAAAATTATTAACATTAATATAAATCAAATTACAGGTCCTATAATTTTTTCAAAAAAAGAGCAGACTTTTGAGCAATCTTATACAGTTATAAAAAAATTAATCGTCACATCAGCTCTTTTATATTTATTGTACTTTTATTATAAAACTTTATTTACGTAGTATAAGGGTTGCTGGGTCTAAATTGTATAGTTTTTAAATATTACTCAAATACCTATTTATTAAGAACAATATAAAAAACAATTATTTATTCTAAAATTTTGGTAATTGTTTAAAATTACGACCCGACCCCACTTTTTTGGGATGTAAAATCAACATAAATATATTTTTTTAATTTAACAAATATTTTTATTTTCTAAGTTTATCAAAAATAAAGTAATAAAAAAATCTAAAATGTTAATTTTTCGATTAAAAAGTTTTTTAGATTTTTTTTTGTTAAATCTTAAAATTGATATTTTAAAATAAATGAAATATTTGTCTTTACACGTGGAATATGAAACAAATTACTAGAAATTGCGAAACTTAAATGAATGCATTTTTATTTTTAAAATAAATTAAAAAATTTCTATAAAATTTAAAAGATTTTTTTTTTGTAAATCTTGAGAAAGGGAGCAGATACAAATTCAATTTAAACTGGATTTGGCAGCACTACAAACATGAAGTATTCGAATCCCGCGCCCCATTACCTTTCACATTTTTATTAATATTACCCATGCTTCAGAGGTACCGTGCATAGTTAAATATACCGATTATTTAAGCAGGAATATAAAATATAATTGAATAAGAAGAAAATTACTATCTAATTAAAATTAACGCGCGACCTAAATTTTTTCCCATATTTTCCAGTGTAAGTGGCTTCCAATCCCCCTGGAACTTAATTTTTTAAAATTTATTTCAGTCCTAAAAATAAATATAGGACCTTGTTTGTAATCAAAGAGGTGAGAAAAAACATGCAAATATAAATTTTATACTAAATTACTCGTCGCAAAAAATTAAGATGAGCATTACTTTTCGTTTTTTGCAAATTTTAAAAAAACACCCCCACTTAGGGGTTAAAAAATCGCCAAATCTGAAGACTTGCGAAAATTGTAGTTGTATTAAAAGTTCTTCTTCTCACTGCGATTTTTGTTGCCAATGGACCTTGGAAAAATGAAATAATACATCTCCATTTCTTAGAAGGTTGTAAACCAACCCCCATGGACTATGTGTGGGTGCAATCATCCCCTAAAATATCGGATTTTTAGGACATGTCTAATAAGAAATAAATGTTTATGATAACTATCTACCATATTCTAAGGGTGGAACTACCCTTATCAATAGGAAAAATTAAATAAAATACTAGCTTTTTCAAGAAAAGTCTTAGTTGGTATTTTTTTGATCCAAGTATATAAACTAGGTGTAACTAGATTTTTCTAGTTTACTTTTAACCAAAACCACCCCTGCTAGGGGGTATATTTATCCCCTAAAATGTAGACAACTTAAAATTGTGAAAAAAATATTAAGATGTTTTGGGATATCTCAAATATGATGGACAGTTTAGAGCGAGTTTTTATAATAAACCACTCTTAAAATTCAGGGTAAAGAAACCCACATTAACAGAAAAATTGAATAAAATGTTAGCTTATGCAAAAAGCGTTTTGGCCTCATATTTTCCATCCCAGATGTATAAAATAGGCCTTCTTAGGTTTTTCGAGATCATTTCTAATTAAAGCTACCTTGCAAGGGGGTTAATTCATCCCCTTAATTGTATAAAATCATATAAAACTTTTAAAATAATAAAACATATATTTGGATGTTTTGGAATGTCTCAAATATACCATGAACTTTCTTAACTTTAGGGGATGAATTTACCCCCTTGCAGGGGTGGTTTTTATACTTGGATCAAAAAAATACGAAGATAAGACTTTTTTGAAAAAGCTAGGATTTCATTCATTTTTTCTTACTGATAAGGGTAGTTTTACCCTTAGAAAAGGGTGGTTGACTATCATATACATTCATTTTTTGATTAGATATCTAAAAAATCTGATTTTTTTTGCAATTTTTAAAGTTGTACATGATTTTAAATATTTTAGGGGATGATTGTACCCCCACATAGTTCATGGGGGTTGATTTACAACCTTCGCAGGGATGGAAATGTATTATTTTATTTTTTCAAGGTCCATTTAAAACAAAAATTGCATTTTTAATACCACTGCTATTTTTGCATTTTTTTAGATTTGGCATCTTTCCAACCCCTAAATAGAAGTGATTTTTAAAAATTTGCAAAAAACGAAAAGCAATGCTCTTCCTAAATGAATAAATGTGAAAAAAACAGGCTTTTTTAAGCGATTTTTGCGGTCACTCTTTTAAATATCAAATATTTGAATTAATAACTATCAAAAGGTTACTCTAAACACCGAATAAATTTAAAGTGTCGATCATATAATTATAAGGTATTTATTAGTCTAAATAATTTTAATATATATAAATAAATACTTACCACTGTTTATAATCAATTGCTTACATAGTGTACTATTCTTGTAGGGAAAACGAAAAAGCCTAACTTTATCTGCTCTTCGACTCACTCGGCAGTCATAATATTGACATAGATTTCCCGACATTTTGACAAGAATACAAATTTTAATTACCAAATGGAAAACACAAAAAATCACAACGCACAAATGGCAATACGATATGCAATGAATTAAACAAAAACGTTTTTTTTTCATTTAACTCCAAAAAACTAGCCGTTTTTTACTTCTTTAATGGCCACACTTTAATTAATAATTCTCACTTTATTTGCAAATAGCAAAAAACTAAAAACTACATGCGTTTATTTGGATTTTATTTATAAAAAAAATTAAATAAATTTAGCTGAGCCTATACAAACATTTCTTGTTATGTAAGGATGTCTTACAATAAAAAAATAGAATTTGTAAAAATTTCAAATCATGTTTATCAACGTATATTCTTATACTAGGTATAAATATATTTTAGGAAATAATTTTCCACAGTACATGTTTAAATAATTAAAATTTTATTATTACCTCAATAAAGAAAAAAAAAAAATAAAATTAAGATTATTAAAACGAATATAAATCCGAAGCCTATTTTCGACAGAAATAATTCCTACTTTCTGTTACTTCTTTTATTGGTTTGGCAACAGTGTTCGTTTATACAACAGCGTGTGCACGTATATTCTCTCGATGGACGCTCGCTCAAGGATTCTCAGCAAGCGAGCGTCCAAACCTATAACCAAAAATTTTACATTGTTCTGTGTGTCTATAGTGATAACTACAATTGTCTTTGGTGTTGCCTAACTACACACTGATTTATCAGTGTGTAAGTAGGCAACACATTAAATTTTTTTGTGGAATTTCGTTATTGCGCAAAATCGGCGGGGCCAACTCTGACAGTTATTTTCATACTGGGCTGGACATTTTTTGATCGAATGGGCCATACCATTGGGCTTCCATACACCTTTAAACTTCCTTGAGTTTCTCTAAGACTAATTATTTAAAACTAGTCGACCATTATTTAAAAGTGTTATTCTTTTCTCGATTGTTTAACTGATTTATGTTTGCTCTCTTTAAGATTATTTAAAAACTTACTTTTAGTTATAATAATAATATTCCAAGGCCTAGATAGTTGTCTGATAATAATATAAAGATAATCTATTTTTGATAGCAATAAAAGTGTATAACCTAAATTATATGCTAAAGCTAAAGAATGTAAGTTTTTGTGTAACTAATTCTTTTCTAACAACTTTACCTATTTAGAAAAACGAGATTGAATCTTACGTAATAATGGGGGGAAGGGGGCTCCCTTCTGGGTGAGTATCCAACAAAGACTTTGAAAACATGAATCTGCCAAAACAATATAGAACATTAAATTACAGTTTACTTAAAAAGGAATTTAATCTATGTGCCACTGTAACGAATTTTATTTTGCTGCTGTAGGTAGGGAGGCATAAAGCGACTTTATGACAAATGAAAAACTTGAAGAAAAATGTGTTTACCATTTGTCTTCATTCCAGTTAAACTGAGTATATAAGATGTAGGTTTATTGTGCTGAATGCAGAGAGTAAATAGAAAACTAACATGCTAATTTTGTTTTTGATATCATTAGTTGGTAATGGGCTTCAGTGTTAAGTAAGGTTTTCTAAAATGGACTTTCGAATATTTTTTAGAAATAATATATCAAAAGTTTGTTTATTTAAGAGTTTCGTTAAGTACAAGTTTACAGTAAACAAGTAATATTATTTAAATGCTCATAACACTATTTTGACATCATTTAAATGGAAATCGCCGCTACTTTTAAATAATTTTTCTAAGCATTGGGACTGGTTTTGTCTTACTTGCATACCTAATATCAGCTTTAAAACCTAGAACATCGTTTGACGTTTTCCCAGTTTAGTTGAGTCCAAAATTAACAAATACCATTAGTGCGCCCATAATATAATTGACAGTAGCTATCATAATGTTACGGTGTTTTGACAAAGATAAATGGTTATATGGTAGCACTCCCAGATAAGGGAAGGTTCTACTATTTTTAAGGACGTAATATGAAGGTTATTCTAGAAACGTTTAGAAACGATCGCATAGGTATATAATGCCGCGACCAACCGTAGTTTGTAAGTATATAATGAAAGTGATGGAGTTAAGATCGGAGATAGGTGTGATATTGAAAAGTTGTAAATAAAATGTTGTTAAGTTGTACAGAATAATATACAGGGTGAGGAAATGTCAATACTTCAGGTACGTAGTCACGGTCCAAAAATAAACATAAAAGTCTATACAAATATAGGCCCGCAAGGCCTTCGTTTCCGAAATACAGGGTGTTAAAGTTTTTATTTAATTTTTCTATTTTTTAAATAAAATTATAAAACCTAGCTTATGTTTTTCTTAACATAATTTAAGAATAATTTTATTAAAAATTAAACTACATATTCTTTTTTTTTTAAATTTTGTTATAATAAAATCAAGGGTCGTAATTTTTCTAAATACAAATATCTCGAAAACGGTTGCTTTTATCCACTTTTAACAAGTATATCTTTATGACGTAAAAATGACAAAACAATTATTTAATTTACTTAAAAACGTAATACAGGGCCGTACCAAAAATTTATGATTTTTGAAAATAGTAAAAAGACGTGTAGGTGGCGCCCCCTACAAGAAAGAGCTGTACTAAGATTAGGTTCGAATCCGTCATACCAAAAAACCCCCTGATACCAATTTTTACTCCAATATTTACAACATCATAGTTTTTATTTAAAAAATTGAAAAATTAAATAAAAACTTTAACAGCCTGTATTTCGGAAACGAAGGCCTTGCGGACCCATATTTGTATAGACTTTTATGTTTATTTTTGGACCCAGACTACGTACCTGAAGTATTGACATTTCCTCATGAATCACCCTGTATAATTGCCCCAACTTTACCATCGTCTTCTAGCCGATTTTTTCCAAAAATTATACATTAGACAGTTTTTTTTTTAATTTTTATGACGGCCTACGTAGGCTTGTATTAAATTACTTTGTATCGTGCGTGTCGTGTTTTTGAATGTTTAACCCGTCTTCCCCAAAACTCCTTCCATAATATCAAAATGGCAGAACATGCAATTTACGGAATTTCGCGACACCTTTACGGCCGAGTGAAGATCGCGTTGTTAAATTTAGAAATAGACTTAGCAATTGTTAAAAGTTAACAACGGTTTAGAATGTTTAAGAAAACGTCATTGTCAGTGTTATTCAATGATTTTAGTAGGCAACCTGTCAAAATCTGACATTTTGTTAAACATTCTAAACCGTTGTTAACTTTTAACAATTGCTAAGTCCATTGTTTAATTTAACAACGCTATCATCACTTGGCCGTTAGTCTATTAAACACGATCTATCGGTAAATAATTTGTTTGTCGTTGGTTGTCCTCGGACTTTGGTCGGTTCTTGCCCTTCCGATGAACTAAGTGAGGACCGCGGTAAACTGCGTTTATATGGCAAGTGTTAGCGGTTAATTTGGCAGTTCTCATTGTTCACAAAGATACGTTCTCTTCGCAAACTGAAAGACAGATGCAAAATAACCCAGCTTAAAACCTAGGTAAATACCGGTCATAAACAGCCGTTTTAATGACATCACGAAGAGCTTAGATATGGCGTCACGCAAAGAAAGCTAATAAGGACCAAAAAGGACCAAAATCGCCTTTATGTGAACGGTAAATACCATTTTGGACTAGCATTTTAAGAAATCAACAGAGGTACGCTTCTACTTCTGTACTAGCCCACATTAAAGTCCTGGTAATACCATCTAGACGGGAAACTACAATTTATCTCATATCTTTCTTACCGTTTGTATGTTATAATGTTCTAAAGTCCTTTTGCGAAAATCTTATCAGTCCTTACCAACATATATTTTTATTTGGCATGACCATACTTTTTTGTATAATTGTGTGTTGCTTTAGACAGTAATTTATTAACCAGCGATATACTGTGTTTTTAGGATGATTTAAGGTTGTGATTGTACTAAAAATAAAAAGTTCCGCAATTTATTGTTATTAGATTTAAATTCAACATCGGTTTGATCCATAAGCATCATGCCAGACTTATAATTAGTGTAATTTAACTTTTCGTAAAAAATTATATTAAACCCTAAAAAAAGGGGGACGCTTGCTGCAAAATTAATTTTGTTCTTATTATTGAATTATTACGATACATTATATTGCTTAGTTTTTTAGTATGTACATATAAAAATATTTTTCAAAAAATTACTTAATTAAAGCGACATTTATATGAAAATATTTACATTTATACAAATTATAACGTAATACTTAATAACAAATAGAGTCCTTTGATAATTATATGTATTCCTTTGGTTTTAAGTACATATGTATCCCAAAATCTTCTGCTATACATTTAAAACACTGTGTATTTATTTTTATAAACCAGAACTAACCAAAACTAATTTCTGTATTCTAGTATGTTATTGGTTTAATGAAATATAATCTATTTTATATTTGATTTTGCATTATTTTAATATGTTTTCTTTTATTTTTGTTTTAAAAATATTATTTATCTAACTTAAAACTATTCTTAAATCCGTTATGGTAACCAGCAAATTATAGTAGTACGTCTTTTGCTAATTTATTTTTTCTTTCTTCAGGCAACAGAAACCAGAGGTAGTCCTCGCCACTCGATAGCTAGCAATAACAGCTCCAATCTTTCGACACCACCGTCTCCGCAAGCTGAACATCACAATAGTTCTAGCTATGACAGTTAAAGTATAGGGGAAAAAGAAAACTACCGAATGAGGTCTTTATGTCAGCCTATCACGAAAATGTGTTTCCTTAGTTGAAAGGAACCCCTAATCATTTTTAATATGTGAATGTTATCATATTATTTTCGTACTTTTATTTCTGTTGAAACGTATTTTGTACACGTTGTTAGAGAGATAACTCAAAAGTATGTCATTTTTGTAAAATTACAAGTCACTATTTTGAAGGCATTGTACAGTACTGTTATTTGATTTGATACAAAAAAAATTGTCAACATAATTCAAAAATGCTGTTACGGCCAAGTACGTTTAAAACTTAGAAAAAATGGCGATTGTCATGGTATGATTACCATTTTCAATTGAGCTGATAACAAGTTTAAGGGCAGTAAGATAAAAAAATATATATAAGGTACTACCAACCTGAAAAACCCAGTATTTTTCAATTTTTCAAGTATGTCATGGAAATGTCAGAGCATATCTTAAAATTCTACAAAATGTCACGAAAAATTGTTAACAGCCCTGAAAACCAAGGCTGCATATTAAAAAGTTTTTATTTTAAGAACGACAAAAAATAAAAAAAGCTACAAGATGCGTACTTACAGATTTTTTTGTTTGGTCAGGAAGAACCTGGATTTGTTAGGGAATTTAAAATACAAAACTTGGTTGCAACCCTGTTATACGATCGACACTGCCTTCATACACAGCCGTATGTCTTTAGACTCCGCAGTGTGCATTTTTTGTTTTGTTTTATTTTTATTTATTTAAATATTGAAATGCCGTTAAAATACTTAGATGCCTTAAATTACAACTAACTAAGACACCATGTTTTTCTTGATAGGTTGACATTAAAGAATGTAATATTGAGAAATCATAAATACCCAGATAAAATATATGAGAATAAGAAATCAAAGTAAGTTTTACCTATAAACACCAAAACTATAAATAGGTTATTTTTTTTTAGGGTAAGAACAATATTTTGTAACTTCTTATTCTGATAGCTTAAGCTTCCGGTGTTAAAGGTATTTCTACAATTAAGATAGATTTTTCTAATATTTACGTAACAAAAATGATTTTATACCTCTCTTATACCCGGTTGCAGAAAGCGTGATTAGTACTTTGAATGTTTAACGAAATGTCAAATTTTGACAGGTTGCCTACCAAAACCATTGAATAACACTGACATAACGTTTTGTTAAACATTCTTAACTTGGTTAATTTTTTTGCAACCCGGGGTAAGAGTTCTCTTGGCGAAAGTAATATTAATAATATATCGTGTAAAAACAGTTTTGATTTAACATTAGCCAAAAAATAAATCTGTTTCTTATAGCAATAGCCGTTAACTTAAAAAAATATTATTATTTAAATTAAATTAAGAAATACCTTTGAACAATGACTAAACATCTGATTTGGCTTAATAAAACAATGCCCTTATCAAAATTTTGATTAAAAGAGGATCGAAAAGAAATCTATTTTAAGCATTTTTGTTTTAATAAAATGTTTAGAACTAACCAAACCTCTTTAGTATGGTATCAATTATCTTCTTATAGTTTGGTCAGTATAAAAATAAAATTAGGTTTTTTTTTCTAAAAAAAAAACATAAAAGTAGCTAAAAAGGTTTGATTTAAACTGGTGGTCGCCTTTTTTTATAGACTAATTTCACAGACACGAGCGGAAACCGGCACATTAGCAAAAGAAAAGGCGGCCGCTAGTTCAAATTAAACCGTTTTAGCTACTTTTTATGTTTTTTATTTTTTAAAAGAAAACCGAATTTTCATTCCTATACTGATCCAACTATAAATATATTTCTTGTCCCAAAATTTAACAGTGGTATCGTTAACATTCTTAGAAATATATAAAAATACAAGAACCAAAATTGCTTAATTATTTTCTTAAAGTAAGTACTAAATAAATCGACTTTTTAAATTATATGAAAAATTTTACGCATAGTTATTCTCTGTATTTAGTATTTTGACTTTTTTCAACATTTTGACTACATGCAGAACTTAAACTTTGAACGGACTCCGCACAAGCCTTATGGAAATTGAGTCCTGGTCAAATTAGCTAAAAATTTAGTATAGTATTTCTAAAGGGATTCTATGCAATAGTCTTTATGGGTACAAAGCCCAAAAATGGACAAAACCAGTATTTTTGTGTTAACGCGCCTATAAGGTGTAAAAATAATACTCAAAAAATACTATTATTTTCCTATTATTTTATGTTTACGAGGAGATGCATAAATTGTCATCGGCAAATAATACCGTATAGGGAGTGATCAGTTTGTTATGTTAAAAAATATCTCTTAGGCCTAGAACAATGAGCCTCAATGTTATGTGATGTATCAATTTCCATAAGATATGTGCGGGGTCCTTTGTGTAAAATATACACTCAGTTTTCGATTTTGCATCGTTTTTTATTGTATATACTAATAAGAAAACATACTTATTACAATATATAAAAATTTTTGTACTTCTATTTTAATTGGAAAATAACTTTTTTTTTGACTAAAAATTAAAAATTACTATAAGCACAGGGTTATCCAACGAGGACAGAGAGCCATATTTGTGGCTTACCTTGTATTAAAACAAATGTAAAATAGCTATCTCATGTATTTTTTCCGTAGAATCCTGAAGAATACTTAAGAAAATAATTTTTAAAACAAAAAAGATATGACTTAAAAAAAATCCCTAGAAAGCCACTTTACTTACAATTTTTAAGAATTTAAAAAGTCGATATTATATAAGTAGGTACAACAACACCTGATGTGTAATAATAATAAGCTCTAGAAAATTTCATAGCAATGCCAGGAGTAATAATCAAGAAAATCTTGTTTTTACTCGTTTTTTATATATATTTCTCGTGGTTTACAAAATATAAATTGTAAATGAAATTTTAGGCCATTAAGTATATCATACACAGAGGGCAGTGTTTTGAACCCTTAACTATCTACTAGACTGAGTAGTTACCTCAAGTTTATGAAAAAGAATTTAACAACTTCTTTTTAAAATAATTAAAATATGATATTACATATGAAATTTATCTTAGACGTTAAAGCATGGCACTGTACTTATTTTTGTTTTTGTTTTGTATATTTTTGTATTATTTTTAAAGCAATTTTAAATGTTTATATTTAGTATTTAGTTAGATAAGCAGTGTAAAAATGCAAGTCAATTATTAAGTATTTAACAGTTTTTTTTGTTTTTATTTTTTAAATTTAGATTTTAAAATTTGAAATTAAATTTTGGCCATAATAACGATGATTTATTTTTTCCTAAAGGCTTACAAAAAATAAGTTGCGCATTGTCTACACGATTTTTAAAAGATCTGGTTAGTAAAAAAATAAAAAATAAGATTATTTTTATTTTGTTTCAATATACTTAACTCCATAAAAATTAAAAGTGTGATCTTAGAGAAACGTCTGCAAGGAATACAAATGGCGAACGGATACACTGTAGGATTACAGACAATTTTGTATTTTGAGTAAACATTTCTGAAATAAAAACATTAAACTGTAGATATGAAACCTTAACCTTAACTTTTAAAACAATAGGTCCTAACGGGAAGATAAAAAAAACTAGTTTAATTAAGAACTAGGGGTAAGGAACGGAGGGAAGGTGTAGTTAGTTTTTACTTTCTTACGTTTTTCAGTAGAGTGATAAATGAGAAAAAGTAAAGTTTTAAAAATTTCACTAAAGATACATTTTATGCACGATTTTCATGATGTAAAATGTTAAGATGTTACAGAATATAGATAATATTTTTTATCTACGACCTGCAAGATAAGTGATTATTATGTAACTAATTTGAACATATTTGCGTTGCATAATGAGTCTTATTACCGCACTAGTGTGGTAAATGCCAATTACATAACGCATTTTCACAAAACCAGTATTTTTAGACACATTTTTTATTATAATTAATATACAATACAGTTAATATTTAAAAATTATTATAAATATTGAAAGTAAAATTTAGACCAACGGCAACCTTGCAGATATTTTTTAAAAATATTAAAACTCTAGATTCTTACTTTAATAAGCAAAAATCTCCCATCATCGGCTGTGGCAAGGAAGTGGCAATTTCTCCTTTTGACAATGTCTTGCTTTTCTTCGGCTTATATCCTTCGCTTTTCCGTTTTATGAGTGTTTGTAACTGTGCGAACTTTATCCAAATTGTTCTTTGTAGCGATGACCGCATTGAGTAAAAAGCCGATAGGCTGGAGCAACTGTATTTCGTCGACATCCTCTTGAAATAAGCCAGAAAAACTTTTTCTTGAAACATATTTTTTTTTGTGAACATCAATCGACAAATTTTTGGTACACTCGTTTGTATTTTTATGTTGATTTTGACGGCAACAGCGAAGAGACTGCCATTTGCGCCGTCGGAGGGAAGGGAATAATCAGACATTCTACTTATTTCTGGTTGAAATGACTAATTTTAGTGAAATATCGCCAATGCAAAATTCTCGCGTCAAATAATTTGTTTATTAAACACCACACAAACGGCCTTGTCGACATGGCTATTGAATGACAAACTAGTCTGATTTTTTTGGACCCAAAACAGGTAGAGGTACAGGTACGGTATACCTTGTGTCACTGAATGACGTGAACAAATTTAAAATTTAAAAAATAATGTTTTTGCTAATGTCAGCGGTCGTAGATAAAATTTTGTGTATTACTCCTGCGGTATCAGTTCATTACAATACTCGTGTGATTACTCCGACTCGGTCTACGACCTCGTCGAGGCAATATTTAACTCTCGTTATTCTAATGAAGCTCATACCGCACTTATTATATAAATAACTATTAACGTGATTTTGTTTATGTTTCTTGTGTATTCCTTTAGTGTTAAAAATTAAATTATTTCTATAAAGTTTTTAATAATAAACTGTAAAAAATTTCTTAAATATTGTTTTGACAAGTATTTTGCAAGTAAATTAAGTTCAAGGTATGAGATAAAAAGCTTTAGTGTGTGTCCAAAATTTATGAATATATAATAGCCAAGACATTTGGTTTATGACATTGTTAAAAAGCCTTTTAGAATAAATAAATAATCGTTTAGTCCGTTATAAAAAGCAATATTTAAACCGTATTTGTGCAAAGTTCTTCAATTTTAAAGTTATTTTTAAATTATATATTATACAATTTCAGAGTATTTAAATGGTAGCAAGATGAAATAAAATTATTTGCTATCTTTACAAATTTTATTATTATATTTTATAAATTATATTTATTTATTTACCTTGTGTTAATAGTTTTTCACTAACATATTGTTTAAAAGTAGTAAAATGTTATATTTTATTAGAATAGGAATATTCAAATAACCAACATTATAGTAGTAATCAAGCGTTTTAGTACAATTTTTTTTAAATATTACCAAGACAATATGGTATTTGTATTAAGTGACTAAAAAAACTAGAATTTTATACTTTTCGATTTACCTGATTAGAGGTGGTAGGGTCACTTTTGCAAATACGAAATTTCTTTCGTTTCTAATCTTTTGTGGTGCAAACAAGTTTTCCATAATTAGTTGTGATGAGATTAAACGTTTAAATTTTATAAAGTATTCTCATTCACTCATTTAAAATCGTTAACTTGTAATAATAGATAGCTATTTATTTTAATAATAGAGTAATTTATATTAACAAATATTTATAAATTTTTAATAGTATTATACATTTTTTATTAATTTTGGTTGTGTTATCAGTTTGTGTGTGTCTCGTCTTTTTTCTGCTTTAACCTAATCTTTTTCAGACACTCTCGTTTAATTTCCATCCTGTATACTCTGATTCTATGATAGTAAAGTTTTAAATCTCAAATGTTGTGTCGTTATTTTTTCCTGTTGATATCGTTTTCTAAAGTGTATTTAGTAAAAATGGCAAAATCCTTTGTATTTTTAAGTATTAAATTATAGGATGATCATTAGAAAAAGCTATTATTGATTTCATTTTTCTAAGGAAAGTTGGTACATTAATTGGAGTCCAAAAGATATGGAAATGTATGCAAAGTAAGAAGAAATTGAAACCACCTTTTTTGAGAAAATATAATTAGAGCATAAAAATGTATGCTTAAAAGTTTTTTCGTATACGCTACATTTACTGCTAAAATAAGACCGAAAATTGGTAAAGGTGTGAAAAAAGGGCTTTTATTCCCAAATTTAGTAGAGTTGCCTCATAAAAGTCACACGATTACGTAATTGGTACCATAACCCTTCCCTTTGCACGTGTGCATAATCATTTTATTACATTAGGTTTTCGGAAATGGATAACGACGAGGTAGGTATACTCGGTTTCTGGTTAGTTCTCGTTACACACTACACCCCGCCGGTCCACACAACAAGAAATGTTAAAATTATACAAAAAAAATTGATTTATTATTTAGAAATGGAATGATCCGATTGATTCTTTTCTACAATTGAAAAACACATTAATGAATGATTTTCTAGAGTTAAATAACTTTTTTATTCTTATTTGATGTCTTGCATATCGTCTTATTCTTTCTGCGTTGTATTTTCTCTGTAGTGGTAATAATAAGACATTAAAATGTGTATTCTTGTTGACGTTTTTCAGGTGCGTTTATTAAAATGTCTAACAATATTTGTCAATAGGAGGTATGTTTGTTATTGTTAAAATATTTTTCACTCTTTTACACTTCCATAAGAGTGCTTAAGTAAAAAAAGTGTACACCATTTCTGGATAACAAACAAACCTAGTATCATTTTTTCTTACATCCACCGAACTGGCCTTGAACAAAGTGTTCATTCTTTTTATATTTTTTGTTTTGTCAAATTTGGAAGCCTCATGTTTAATTTTAAATAGACAGAGCTACAAAAACATACATATGTACATCCAAAGTAAAAATTTACATAATTAACATTTTATTAATATACAGCACACAAAAATTTTAAATGATCATTATTACAACGAAGTTGGCCTATTTCCCACAGAAATAATTCCTAATTACTGTTACCATTGTTATAGCTTTGAAAACAGTGTTCGTTTAAACAGGGTGTCCGATAAGTTCGGGGCAAACTTTCGGGAGCCTATAGGGGATGTCAATATAAGTCTAATGTTTCATATAACTTTTTTCCTACAGCGCCTCCTAACGGAGATACAGGGTCGCAAAGATTTACTTGACAATTCACCTTCTTGGTTTTTACTTTTAAACCACTTTATATAATTCAATAAAATTTTGGGATTTTCTTAAAGGGATTAATAACAATGTGCTTTTTAAGGTTTTAAGGAAGTTAGAAACGGACTGGCTCTCACACAAATGGGGCGAAATATTTGGCAGGTGTCCTTCAACTGCAACGAAAATATTATTTCCAGATACTCGGTACTCTTTGTTTCGATTAAATCAAACGTTTTCGAGAAAAGTTAACTTCTAAGTTAGTTTCTAACCATTGAGAGTAAAATGTTACTTGAGCAGATGTTCAATATGGCCTCCCTTTCTTATTCTACGCAGGTTTTTTCGTTGTACTGCAAACAACGTACCCAGGATTGTTTCGAATTTGTCCACAATACCACAAAATATATAGGTACCCATATATTTTGTGACAATACTGCCTAATCCTTAAAACCAAATCTTACTACTTACTTACCTGGAGTTTTTCTAATTCCACTATAATAAATATTAAAGAATACTGAAATTACAAACTAATAAAAGTATTTTTTTTTCAAAAACGGTTGATTTAATCGAAACAAATGAAGAGTACCTTTTTTTTAGTTAAATCTTGAGAGTATCTGAAAATCATATTTTTGTTGCAATTGAAGGACACCTGTCGAAAATTTCGCCCCTTTTGTGTGAGAGCCAGTCCGTTGCTAACTTTTTTAAAACGTTAAAGAGTACATTGTAATGTCGATTTAACGACAATAATCCCCTTAAAAAAATTCAAAAAATTTATTGAATTATACAGAGTGGTTTAAAAGTTAAAACCCAGAATGTGAATTGTCGAGTAAATATTTACGATCCTGTATCTCCGTTAGGAGGCGCTGTAGGGAAAAAGGTTATATGAAACACTAGACTTATTTTGACATCCCTTATAAGCTCCCGAAAGTTTGCCCCGAACTTACCGGACTCCCTGTATAGCAGCGTGTGAACGTATTTTCTTTCGATGGACGCCCGCTCGAGTTAGCAAGCGTCCAAACATATTACCAAAAATTTAGCATTGTTTGTGAGTCTATGGTGAAAACTATATTGTCTTTGATAGCCATTTCAAAAATTATATTGTTTTATGTAGTGATTTTAAAAGTTATGATTTTTCTTACGAAGTAGATAAATAAGTAATTGACGTACCGCCAGTTTAGATTTTCTATCTAAATTCAAACTATAGATGATGGTTTTCCCCTTTAATGTTTTCAAAGTAAGCTTAACCTTACAGGAAAACTGTAGAGGTAATTCCAGAATTTGTAGCTTGTAAGAAATAATAAAAAAGACAATTTTATCCCTGAAACTTGTGATTTAAGTGTACTTACGTGCAATATTTTTTTGGTTTATATGAATAGCAATTTATGTAACAAACGCATAAAGTAGTATTTTTTTTTCAAATAAAAAAAATTACGCACCCGAATCGCAGTTGCTTTAATTCCATGGATGAAACAGACGCGTTACGTACCTACATCAATTTTTCTACGATCATAAGATACTTATTTAGGAATACACAGATAATATAGTATAGATAAACACTGAGGTGTTAATATTTTGAGACTAAAAAGAATACCGGCCTAATTTAGCCGGTAGAAATTGACCATATAAATAGTTTTTTTACGGGACTCGTAAAAATTGTTTACTTTTTTGAAGATAGTTTTAGCCGGGATCTATGCTCCGTTTGGAATCGATGTCGATCACCAAAGTAATTGGATCAGAACATTTTGGTGCCATTTTTCATCCGAATATTTTATTTTATCCGACGTCGGATGAAGTTAAATTGATTTTAATTTTGTACGATGTCGGACGTTTCTTTCGGGTCTTTTAACCTTATTTATTTACTTTGTTGGGGTAATTTCAATTTATATTAAATATTAAAATGAACGGGTATAATTTAAAATCTTTAAAAAATTTTAATCTTAACCTGAATTTGCCTTTCTCTTCTTCCATTAAATAATATTTTAGTTCCGCTAAGAATTAATGAAGATATCTGTTTTTATAACGATAATTGCAAATCGCAAAATTAAAATTATTAAAAAAGTTTTAGTTAGGTTATTATTTCCTCTTTTTTTCATTGCAGTTTCACAGGTTAATCTTCAAAATGTTCTTATTTTCTTTTTTTTTTTTGACTGGATATCGGATTCGAAATTCGGATCAATGAGACATGCAAGTTTTCCGACATAAAATTTTTTAAAGTTTCGTACATCGGATGGTCGGAAATCGGACGCATAAGACTCCGGCTCAAGGCATCGGAATTCTTCGAAAAACAAGCTACTAACCTTGTCAATTTATTCCGGCTAAATTAGGACAATATCCTTTTTAGTTACAAAATATTATCATGCAAGTGTTTACCACTGGTATTACTCTGTCATGTCCATACTTAGCGGTTACGATATACAGGGTGATTCATGAGGAAATGTCAATACTTTAGGTACATAGTCAACGTCCAAAAATAAACATAAAAGTCTATACAAATATAGGTCCGCAAGGCCTTCGTTTTCGAAATACAGGGTGTTAAAGTTTTTATTTAATTTTTCTATTTTTTAAATAAAATTATAAAACCTAGCTTATGTTTTGCTGAACATAATTTAAGAACAATAATTTTATTGAAAATTAAAATACATATTGTACAATTATACCTTTTGTTTAGTGAGGGTCACTTTTTGAGCAAAACATCCATAAAAGAGGGTGATCCTTTACTTCTCTAGAATCCATGAGCGAAGCTGAAGGTGGCGCCAGTACGCTTCTACGGAAAATCCGCGCTGTTCATGTTGTCGCGCCTTTATTAGTAGCTGTTCAAAAAGAAAATAGCATTTTGACATCATTACTTTTCTGTGTTATACTTTATAGTAATAAATATAACAAATATTATTAACAGTTTAAAATACAATAGTAGAGCTTATTTTGATGTAATTTAAGGAATAAATTAAGTAAAATTTAATCATAATATACTATCAAGTAAATGAAACAGAAAGATACTTGGCAGCCACGCTTTACGACAAAATAGTATCTGTAGTAACCATTTTCCCGGGTTTTGGTGGATTTTATTGTTTCAAGTACTGAGGTTCATTCATCGTTAGGCAAAACCTTAAAATGTGCGTTTATGACGCCACGCTTATGCCAAATCGATGCTTTCTCCAGTTAAACTAACAGCTCATTGGTTCGAACCCGTCATACCAAAAAACTCCCGGATACAAATTTTTACTCCAATACTTATATTATCATAGATTTTATTTAAAAAATAGAAAAATTAAATAAAAACTTTAACACCCTGTATTTCGGAAACGAAGGCCTTGCGGACCCATATTTGTATAGACTTTTATGTTTATTTTTGGACCCTGACTATGTACCTAAAGTATTGACATTTCCTCATGAATCACCCTGTATAGTATTAGTTTTCACCGTTGCACCAATTTCTTTGGGATTATCTATTATTCTTCTTGAGATCACCAGATCACTACAAATTCAGTTTTAGAAACTAAAAACCTCTTCATTATTACACAGACATTGACATCTGGATTATGATTAAATGAATTTGATGTTGGATTTTAAAGCGCTAATTTTAAAAATACAAAAGAGTGAAATAATATCACGTTTGCTGTATTTTACGTTGTTCATAAAAAGGTATTTTAGGTGTAAGGAAATAGGAAAATATGCTACACTTTATTTAACGGTCGTAAAAAACCTTTTTCAATAATATACAGAGTGTCAATTTGAAAATTTTCTATGCATCTCTAAAAATAAAATAGTTGAAACATTGCAGTTTGGCACAAATGTGATACAAGTAGGGGTAACTAAAACCACTATGCTTCAGTCAAGGGGTGAGTCGTATTTTAAATGACATCGCCCCATTTGTGATAACTCAAATTAAAGGTCTCATTCAGTAGAATTTAACTGCACATGATTTTTTTTTTCCGTTTAATAGAGAGAATAAATCGTTTGTCGAGGGTTGGTTGCACCGGAAAAGCTTCGTTGTCGTTGTCAATGCAAAAAAGGCAAGTAAGGACAGGTGCAAGTAAAAAAGAATATAAATTTGGAAGGATTGGTTATATACGTTCCAGCAGAGAGGACTGTTTAGTATTAAAAAAAAAGGATGAGCTCGATATCATTTACCTTAAATATGATTTTGAACATTTTATGAAGAAAAAAAGCAACTTTTGGTAAAGAAGTATTACTAGGAGGATCAGAGGTAGAATCTGCAGGAAATTGTTTTGTGCCCTTTCGCCGTTTTAGTGGACGGATAATCAAGTACCAACAAAAATTCTTTTGTAGTGACTAGGTCACTTTTTATTACCCTTTTTTGTCAATATTTTTTTTTTTTATGTTAACCTCACAAGATACAGGTGGCTATATTAAAATTTGAATTATACTAATTTTTTTTTTGTTATAAGTGATACATTAATTTGTTTTATATTAAAGCTTTTACTTTTTATTCCGTTCTGATTTACTGAAATACAAAAATATATATTTTTAAGGTGGCTGTATTTTAATTAGATATAAAAATTAATTCTAAAAATTCCTTTAAAAACTTTTCTTTGAATATTGCAAAATAAGGGTCTTTAGTCTTGGATAAATTTTACGTTTTTTGTCTCTTATCTGCTGGTATTTTTAAACTTTTTGCGTAGGGATTTTTAGTTTTTAAATGCAGAACTTTTCTCATCAAAATGATTTTGTTCGATGTCAGTAAAAAATTTTCCCATATGGCAAGAACTCGTGGGAATGTATATATATAAACCTAAAATAACCCCAGATATTAATTTGTTTTAGTGAAAGGGGTATACCAGAAAATATTAATTTTGCTGAAGAATAAAGTACCTTTATTTTTGACAATATCAAAAACTGTTATTAAGAAAAGTTGATTAGAGTTGAAAAGTACGTTCAAATATCGAATTGCACCTATCTATGATAAAAATCAAGTTTTGTTATTTTTAACATTTTTTTTAAGTTTGTTTCATTTGGCTTTTTAATTTTTTTTACAAAAAAGTTACTCTTTTAAAAAAGTTCTGCATGCTCTAAAATCTAGAACACAACCATCAGATATCAATTTGTTTCAGTAGTATACGAGGTTTGTGAGAAAATATGAATTTTGCCCAACAGTAAAGTATTTTTTTTAAAATATCGAAAACTTTAATCAGTTATCTCTTTATTGTTAAACATTTGATAACCTTTACGTCTTTTTTTCTCCCTTGCATTATTTTGATGATGCATTAAAATAATTGATAAATAAAAAATTATTTATTTTACAATAATTATCAACTACACAAATACAGTACTAATAAAAATTGCATAACAAATGAATATCTTAAAGGTTTTCATTTTAGGTTTTCGATTATACGAACTTTTTTTTTGGAATAACTTTTTTTTTTAAAAAAAACCCCAAAATTTAATTTTAAAAAAAAAAGGGTTTTTTTTTCCAAAATTTTTAATTTTTTAACTTTTTAAAAAATTTAAAAAAAAAAAAAAAAAAAACCCCCCCCAAAAAAAAAAAAAATATATATATATATATATATATATATATATATATATTAAAATATATATATATATATATATATATATATATATATATATATATATATATATATATATATATATATATATTCATAACATAAACTTCTTTTTTTGTATCTAATGTTGTGGCCTCTGGGATTTTTTTTTCCGGTAAAAAAAGAATAAACAAAATTTACGGTATTATATAATTTTATTTGTAAATTAATCATACAAAATATAAGAAACAATTGCACAAACAACACATATTAAAAGACACAAGTTATAAAATTAAATACTACGCATTATTTATTAGTGAATAAATTCTTAAACAAATTTAAATGATATATTAGTAATATTCTGTGCAGTCTGCGCCAAATATTTAATAAATTCAGTACCATGATTGTTAGCCAAAATCTTTTCTGACGCGAACTCTATGCTTAATGTCATATTAGAAGAACTATTGCATGGAAACATTTTTGGCTGGTTTACAAAATTGTGGCAACTCTTGGATAGTGGCATAAAATTACTGTAGAGTACTTTTAAGAGGTGTGCAGAAAAAACGGTCAACAAGTTTGGCCTAATTATAGTACATATATAGTAAACAAGTTAAGAAAACCGCAACTTAAATAATTTGGCACAGAAGAAAAATTAAACACAGCATTTCCCTTGTGCTTATAGCAAAATATTTTTTTTCTATGGTATCATTCATATTGTATGAACAATAGCAAGGCGAATTTTCGCAGAAATCACACCTTATGATTTTTACTTCTGTTATCCAATTATGTGTATTCAGTCTTCACTTGGGAAATGGGCAAAATTTTGTAATGAAAAATGGTAAAAGTTGCTGCTGCTCATATTTATTTTCTTAAAGAAAAAAAGCATAACGCCAAAAATATTTTTTTTAAAGAAAATTAGTATTCATATTTTTTTTCGGCAATTTTGTTTGCACTTACTACTAAAAATGAATAGTCAACAATTGGGTTTTTTTCTCTTTCATAAAATTTAAGTTATATCATTTTTAGTTAGGACACTAAAAATCGTAACTTTGGTCTGATTTTTAATGTCTTACAATTGAACACTTTGTACTATATCATTCATTATGTTTTAAGAAATAAAAAATAAATAAACTAATTTGACAGTCTTTTTTTTCTTTGGACAAATAGAAATTAATATTATACTGAAGAATAAAATCGAATAAAAAATTTAGGGACATTGGCATGAAACAAGTTAAAGGAATAAAATAAAATTGGCAAAACAATAAAAAGCAACCCGCTCTTACATTAAATAAATAAATTATTATTCGTAGACTTATTATTAACACCACACATTTTCTCCTGATGGAATTTTTTTTTATTAGTGACTTTTGTAAAACGGTGTTACTTCAAACACAATTTTTGTGTTATAGGGTTCGATGTGTCCTTGTTGCTTATTTTCTCAGAAGCAAAAGTAAAGAAACTGTATTGCTGACCGCCAGTAAACACTGTGTGTTGTTGGGTGTGGTTCGAAATCACGTTAAACTGTAGGTCCCGTCTGGATGACATTACCCAGATGCTAATGGGTGTTTGTTAAGAGGTATTTGTTGTTTGTATAACGTCCGTGGTGGTACTACCGCGTTGTCTAAGAGGTGCCGTGAAAAAATATCTGTAATCTGTATGGTTTGGTACTTGGACACCGTTGGTTGACGGAACTGGAAAAAAAATGGGTTAAAGCATTTCAAAACCCGGAATCCATGCTATCAGGTACCTAGACTTCATACGAGCCTTTGTAGCGTCTCATAAAGATTAAAAAAATGTAGGCGAGCACTAGTAATAGAGGTCTAAAAAAATCTAAAATCCAAAACATTGTTGGTTTTAATCAGACTCCTAGCGCCAAAGAGGACGGAAAGAAAGTAGCACCAAAGGACCATTGGCTAATTCCTCGGAGCAGAAGCCGTGAAAGTACCTATATAAGAGCGATAGATACCTTGCAGCTCGTCGGTGGGCAAAAGAAAGAAGCTATTCTTCAAAATTGGGATAATTAATAAGGCAAGTGGTTCTTCTTTAAAAGGAATCAAAAAGAGTTGATATAACAATAATCCAAAGAGGGTCTGATTTGGGATACATACAGATTAAACCGATTAGAAGGGGAGAAAGTCTTGCTCGAAAGAGAAATCATAACTTTTTGACGCTGTCATGTCTATGGATATAATGTCTTTATGCCAATTAAGTTTATTCTCAAAAAAATGGTCACAACTTTTAATAACCCTTTGTTCTACAAAACTTGGCCGCTTATAAGTAAAAGATGACTATTGGCAGAGTTTTCTCGCGACAGCCAACACGATTCTGTTTTAAAGGCACAAAGGTGGACAATATTTTTGGCGCCCCAATCCAATTTTAATTTAAGGTCCTGAGAAAGGGATATCTTTCCGGGCTTATTTCTTAATCAGGTTTAGGAACTGGCTTGAGAAACTAAATGTTGTACCTTAACCAACTGTTCAATAAACTAAATAGAATACTAAAATACAAATATTAAACAAGTTGTTTGCGATAAAAGATACGCACTGAAACTAATTTTATCATTTTTCCGGAAAACGGACATTTTGGGCGAAATAATTGTATGGAAATAGCTGCGTATACAATAACTTCTCTTCAATTTAAATATTGAGATCACCCCACGATTAAGCCAAGCAACCCTCTTTGCAATGTTTCTGGTTTTAAAAAACAATAATTATAAATTAATAATTAAAAAAATAATCCAAATTGGTTCTATTTTTTGAGAAGTCCATAGTAAAAATCATACTAACTTCATTGATTAGTTGAATTTTTAAGTCTACCAAAATAGTAGCTAACAAATCCGAATATATGGTTACTACCAGTGTGTGGTGAAACGGCTATATCGTAAATGCAACATTACATTTACAGCTTTATTGAAAAGTAATAATACGTAAAATTTAATGTAGATTTGGGAACTTCTTTCCCTTTTACAAATAGGTCGACACTTTTTATTAAAAAGATAAAGAAAAGCTAAATAAAGTAAGAACAGGATGCTGACAATTTAAATGTGTTGTATCAAAATACACCAAATAGGCCAAATTTTCATGAGTTTCCCATAATTTAAAAATGCTAAATTAAAATATACTTCTCTCTTTCATCTCACATACATTTTTACACTTACTTCTTTTAGACCAAGCCTTATTCGCGAGAAAATAATGGTTGCTGAATGTACGATGGAACAGGCAAGGTTCGAAAAATTTATTAAATAAACAAAATATAAGAAAAACAAAAAACGCATTTTTTCTACTTTAATTGCTCATAACTTTCTAAGTATTGGTCATAAAGAAAATTTGTAGTAATAAAAAAGTTTTAAAATTAAATAAATTTTCTACAAGATAGGATTAGTTAGAAAATGTCTCGCGCTTGTTGGAAAATAGAGAGAAAGATAAAAAAGTAGTTTCTTGTATGATTGTTTTGAACCCTTTAGATTTTTCCGAAAACCTTCATATTCGGCCAGTAAAACTTATGCTATGATAAAACCTCATGCCGAATTTCGTTCAAATTTATTTGTTTTTCAAGTTAATTTAGTTGTAGTAATAGAAAGTTTTAAAATTAAATACATTTTCTACAAGATAGGATTAGTTAGAAAATGCCTCATGCTTGTTGGAAAATAGAAAGAAAGATAAAAAAGTAGTTTTTTGTATGATTGTTTTGAATCCTTTAGATTTTTCCGAAAACCCGCATATTCGGCCAGTAGAACTTATACTATGATAAAACCTCATGCCGAATTTCGTTGAAATGTATTTGTTTTTCAAGTTAATTTAGTTTGATAAAAAATAAATAATTTTGCAAATTGGGTAGAGGCCAGAATATGGGTAGGTAGGTAGGTAGGTTTAAGTGAGTGGACTTTTTACGCCCTCCACTGCGACCGCTCGTCAGAATATGGGACTTAGACTTGATTTCGTTTACGTATACTAAAAATCTAAAGCTTTCAAACGTTTTTTTAAAAATAGAAATCGGAAATTATAAACATTTGTTTTTGTTTATGAACAAATTGACTATCTCCGCCTATTTTCAATAAAAAGTTTTACTAAACTGTTTAAAAGACGCTTCTTCTGATATATCGAAATGGTCAATCGATCCATTGGTCGTCAAGATACAAGCTTCCAAAGTTGGCAGGTTTATACAGCGAATCTATAAACAATAGCAAATATAAACAATATAGCACATGGTTTATAAAAAAGTATTTCTTTATTTTTATTTAAATTTCAATAATAAAATAATTTTAGAGCAAAACAGATTTATTATTTATTACTCGCGGGGCCCGAATCATCCGATTTTTATTTTCAAAAAAGCGTTTAAAAGCTTAAGCTTTCTAGTATATAAAAAAATTCAAATATCTAAGTCCTATATTTTGGACTCTATTTAATTTGTAAAATTGTCCATTTTTTGAAGGAAATTGGATAGCATGAAGTTCTTTCTTGTCGATTATGAAGGTTCTTAAAAATATTTAAAGGGTTAAAAAAAATAATGCAAAAAATTACGTGACTTTTTCCTTTTTTTTTAGTTTATTGCTATTTTGCAACAAGAGCAATGCACTTGGTAATTTCTAACTAATCCCAACTTATAGAAAATTTGATTATAAAACGTTTCTCTTACTACAGCTTTTCTTTACGAGCAATACTTTCAAGAATATGAGCGATCGAAGTAGAAAAATGATTTTTTTCACATTTTATTTATTTAACAAATGTTCCGCTTCTTTCTAAGAGAGCATATCTCAAATTTTCTTACATACATTTTTCTAAACTGTTTTCAGCAAAAACATGCTTGCCACCTCGTACATCCAACTAGAAACACATAAGGCTTGGTCTATTTAGAAAGGGGTTAATCTAATAACCATTTGAACATTGTGGTATATATTTAGTTAGAAAGAGACAACAAGTTCCTGTAAACGTTATTAATTTTAATTGATGTAAGCCGTTTGTAAGCCAAAAAGTCAAAAGTTATCTATTTTCCAACCAAATAATTATAAAATATAACAATATTTCACTCTATATTACCTCTGTAAACGTTTTTTTGTATATTAGTAAGTAAACAACACCAAATATAAGGCTGTTATTGTAGACGTTGTAGTTGACGTACAATTTCATTACTTTTTATCGATTAGTGATCAAAATAATACACAGTATAAAGTTATTTTTTGTGATGATTCTTAATAGTTCATTTAACGACTGTAATTTGACGGTACGATATATTTCTTATTGTCAAACTTCATAGTCAACCAATGACGTTGTCTACTCACTGCGAAATGGCAAATATTCTTTTAGTAATAACTTTTGGCAATGTTAATAAGGTGTGGACGCCTCTGAACATGTGGAGTCTTGTCTACAACTTAAAGAATGCTGTAATGCCATTGGAGTTAACCATTCTTTGGGCAGACATCGCTCTAGAAAAGGAACCCAGCTACTGAAATAAGCTAGACGGTTAACCCAGTGGGGAATGTCCTGGCCACATAAAATCTATAAAAAAACATTTGTTATCTAATTTGTAACTTAATGTATAAGGACCTTAAAGCTAGGGTTAAAATAATTTTAATTGTAAATAATTCATTTAAAAAATACCTAAATTTTAATTCTTAAGTGTTGATTATGTTAGTGATATTATGTTTTATGTTGTCATTATGTGCTTTATTTGATTTGTATAACGATTTATCCTGTTGTATTTTAAATTTTATTTAGTGTTAATCTTAAGATTGTGTTCATTTTATTTTGGTGTATTTTATTAATTTTTTTTAACTTTAACCTGTACAAACGTGACCATGTGTTTAACATCAATAAACTGAGTATGAGTATGAGGCGGATTTAAACTACTAGAACATATAATAATAAAAGTTTTTAAAATATAAATAATGAACTCTGCGAAAACACATTAATAGTATATTATTATTTTTATTCCATAAAGCCAATTTCCCGGAACTTAACAGATTTTTTGCGGAAGTTGATTGGTCCTTTATAAGCGGCTACGACGACGTTGACGCGATTGTGCAACGGTTCTATGACATTGTTGAAGATGGTATGACTCAATTTGTTCCGAAAAAGAGTATAAAGGGCAACATCTATCCCGTTTGGTTCGACACCACGCTCCAAAAACTTATAACCGAGAAAAATAAATTATACAAAAATTATAAAAGAACACTTTGCCTTTCCGATTATATGGTTTACTCCAGTAAAAGACGGGAGGTGCAATTTCGTACCGACTGGTGTTATATGATGTTTGTCACAAAGTCCGAACTGCTTACGCCTGAAAATGTAAAATATTTCTGGTCGTATATTAAAAATTTAAAACAAAGTTTTGGGTTGCCCAACTTAATGACATATAACGGTTTGGAGTTCAGAGATCCATCTGAAATAGCTGCAGCATTTGCAGAACACTTTCAAACGTGCTATTCTGTGCCTGGCAGCGTTGGTGTTGACTTGTCTGAACCAGTTCCATTTTCTTCAGCGTTGGCACATCATACATTTACTGTTGATGAGGTTGCTTCCAGAATCAGAGGTCTTGATTCCAACAAAAGCGCGGGTCCTGATGGATTACCACCAGCCCTCTTAAAGGGCTGCTGTGACACACTGTCTGCTCCTCTTTGTGCAATTTTTCAGAGTTCTTTTGATGAGGGGATATTTCCTTCTGCTTGGAAGTTTTCTAACCTTGTGCCTATCTACAAAAAGGGAAATAGGGCTGATGTAACTAACTACAGAGGCATTTCGATCATTTCTACAATTCCAAAATTATTCGAAGACATCATTACGGATGAAGTATTCTCCACCTATTAAGATTATATTTCTCCTTTACAACACGGTTTTTATAGTGGTCGCTCTACGGCAACCAATCTCGCTATATTCCAGAACTATCTTTTTTCTTCAGTTGAGGCTGGTCGCCAGGTTGACGCTGTCTATACAGATTTGTCCAGGGCCTTTGACAGTGTATGTCATGAATTGCTTCTGAGAAAGCTTTTGATATCGGTATTTCGGGGAGTTACTTAAAGTGGCCGGTTCCTACTTAGATCACCGTTATCAACGTGTTGTTGTGCTAAACTCGATATCCGAGACTAGCAGTGACGTCGGGGTGCCACAGGGCTCCCACATCGGTCCTGTACTGTTTCTGTTGTTTATTAACGATGTCACGTCTTGCTTTACAAATAATAACTGCTTGTTATTTGCAGATGATTTGAAATTCTTTCACCTCCGACACTGCCAATAGTTATGCTTTACAATCCGATTTAAATCGATTTATAAAATGGTGTGAAGCGAATTCTCTTTCCCTTAATATTGCAGAAATGTACTAGTATCCATTTCACAAAATCTCTTGCACCCACCCATAATGTCTATAAAATTGGTGACTCAATCCTGAACTTCTTCCACAGTGAATGACTTTTGTGTAATTTTGACGAAGGCTTATCGTTTAACCTTCATATCGACACAATCGTATGCAGAGCATTCAGAATGTTGGGCTTCATTAAGAGAAATTCCCGACACTTCACCTGCACGAAGGCCATTATGTCACTGTATAACTGCTTGGTAAGAAGTGTACTCGAATATTGCTCAGTTATCTGGCAGCCCCGTTATGTTTGCCATATCGATAGGATTGAAAGAGTACAACATAAATTCATTAAATATTTGTTATTTAAATATCTTTTCCGTATCAAGACGTCTGCTATGAAACTAGATTGCTTCTGTGTGGTATGCAGACGCTGGAGAATATACGTAGACAAGCTCTCCTCTTGTTTCTTTATAAACTGGTTAATGGGATGATTCACTGTAGTGATCTGCTGAGTATGGTGGATTTCTTGGTCCCCAGGCGTCGAACTCGTCACACCTCCCTCTTCTTCGTGAAATGACATAGGTCAAAACACGTTTATTGACCGCATGTGTCAAAATTACAACAAATTTTATTACAATTGTGACATCTTTAATATTGGTCTGTATTCTCTTAAGAGATGGCTAAGGTTTGGCGACGAATAAATTTTTAAACTAGTGCAGTTACAAGTATTGTAAGCTTTTTTATTTTGTAAGTATTTTTAAGTTTTTTTATGTTTTGTATGTAATTTCTTTTTTATATTAATTTTTGTACCATTTAGGGATTTATCCCTGTAGTGTATTGTTCTGTGAATAAATAAATAAATTATATTATAAGGATTAAAAGTGCATCTTTTTTTTACGAGCAATTTTTGCAGTTGCGAGGCGGAGCGCAACCCAGCCGAGCGAATGCAAAATTGCGAGTAAAAATAAGCACTTTTAGTCCATATGATATATACTATTTTTTCTTCAACCAAGTCAAAATTAATAAATACATTAACGGCCGAGTGATGATCGCGTTGTTAAATTTAGCAATGGACTTAGCAATTGTTAAAAGTTAACAACGGTTTAGAATGTTTAACAAAACGTCACTGTCAGTGTTATTCAATGATTTTAGTAGGCAACCTGTCAAAATCTGACATTTTGTTAAACATTCTAAGCCGTTGTTAACTTTTAACGATTGCTAAGTCCATTGCTAAATTTAACTACGCGATCATCACTCGGCCGTTAGTTATTTAAATTGTTGGTAAATATTGATTGTCAAGTAGACGTACTAATCACATATTTATTACATTTGAATCAAGAATCAATCATATAATTTTTGTAGTAGTTTTCACGCTGCTTTGAAAATACTTTTCAATATACCTGCAGATATATTGAAAAGTGCCGAAATAGTATCTTTAAATCTCTTGCCACCCAAATCTCGCCAAATTTATGAACTCGCATATCAGCGATTTATGAATTGGTGTAACGGAAAAAATGTGCAAACCTGTGCGAAGAGTGCTCTTATGGTGTATTTCTCAAATTTAACGAAGAGCGTCAAGCCATCCACTCTTTGGTCACATTATTCAATTTGCGATCCACACTGGATATCAAAAATGTAATGGATATTAGTAAATATCCAAAATTACGAGCATTGTTAAAAAGGCAAAGTGATGGATATATACCTAAAAAGTCTAAGGTTTTTACCAAGAAGGAAGTGGATCGATTCTTTGATACGGCACCTGATAATGTATATTTGATGATGAAGGTAATATAATGAATATTTTGAAAGTAGGAAGATCAGTTTAAGTTTGATTTTTCCTTATTTTTGTCTAGGTTGTTTTAGTATTAGGAATTGGAGGTGCTAAGCGTTGTGACAAACTAGTTCATATGAAAATTGATGATATTAAAGATATGGGCTTGGTCTTGATCATAAAAATTTTGCAGACAAAAACAAGAAACCTTGTTCGTTTACCATTATAGGCGATCATTATTTGCGTTTATTTCGAAAATATGTTGCACTACGGCCATCAAATTTCCAGAAACGTCGTTTATTTTTAAAGTATGTTATTGGGAATTGTCAAAGAATGGTTCTTGGTATTCACAAAATGAGTGCCGTGCCGCAAGAAATTGAAAAATTTTTAAATTTAGAAAATTGGAAGGAGTATGCTGGACATTCGTTGAGAAGAACATCTGCTACACTTGTTGTTGATGCTGGCGGTGACCTCACTTGTCTTAAAAGACATGGTGGTTGGAAGTCGAGTACGGTAGCAGAAGGATATATTGAAGAATCACGTATCAACAAAGAGAATACTGCCAGAAACATATTTCAACCTGACAAAAGAAGTACAAGTATGTGTTCAGATATTTCCCCGAATGTTTCATCTACAATTACGGAGAATATTTTGAGTTTTTTTAACATTACTGAAAATCTTTTGATCTGCTTGAAAATTGTTAGTGATAATTTCAGTGGTGCTTTAAATTTTGGCAATAATTGTTTCAATTGTACATTCAATATCAATATAAATAAAAAATAAATACCTATATATAGTTGCCCAATTAGTTTGTTTTACTAAGTTTGTAAGAGTCAATTAATTTTTTCTTCAAATTTCAATTAGAGAGCTCAAATGTAATTGCTTTTAATCCTAGGATTAAAAGTGTTGCTAAACAACGAGTACATTTTTGTACGGTATGAGAAATGATAGCTTTTGCACCTGAAAATAGTACAAAAATGTCAACATTTGACGGTTGGAGAAAAAACAGATTTATCGCTATATTAGCTATTCTGTAGCAATTAGCAATTGCCGCAGTTGTTGATCACAGAGCTTTTAAATTTTAATTCTATTGCCAGCACCTTGCATGTTATTTTGATAAGTTATTTTTCTTTAAATTGATTATTCGTTCTTTTTGCCCATATACAGAGAAAAAAAATAAATCGTTGCAAACTCGTAAACGGAAAGAGATTTATTCATTCATTTTATTATTAATTGAATCTGCAGCTAAAGGATATTATCAGATAAGTTTAAAATATAAATAAATACATACATACTTAAAAAAAAGCACAAGTCAATGTATATAATTTTGCGGCGACAGTAAATAATCTCATAAAATGTAAAGCATTCATAATAGAATACTAAAAAAATACATACACATTTCATAAAAAGACGTGATACTTAAGGTAAAAAGTAAGTGGACGTGCTACTAAAATTGTCACGTAAGTGATCTTTAATAACAATGCTTTGCTTTAAATTTGCGTGAGCTGAAAGTTCCTTAATACGCTTGGGAAATTTATTTAATACCTGAATTGCCAATATATTAAGCCCCTTTGCAACTGCCTAAAGTCGTTGCTGTGGGATATCAATATTGTATGTCTGTCGAAAAGAGTACGAGCTACCCTGCCGAGATCGACCAAATTCATTTATATTTGATTCAAACACAGCCCTCACAAAATAACTAGAATAACTACTGCTTCCTAAAAATTGCAGTTAATGTTTAAGTACGAAATCATTTTTTTTGATGACTCAACGAAACGAAGCACTGCCATGACATTCAGAACAGCGGCCGTCATCGTCAGATTATAATGACATATAAAAACCAGTAAAGGTGTCGACAATATCATTAATAAAAATGATGAACGACATAGGCCCAAGTAAAGTGACATGAGGGACGCCTGTGGCTACCAATTGTGAGGTCAATTTGAAGTCAAAATTGTAAAAGTACTCCGACTGTCGGAAAGAAAATCCTTAATCCAGTTCGGGGATTTGGCACGTATAGCATAACGTCCAATATGAAAAGTAACAAGAGACGATTAACAAGTTCGAAAGCCCGTTTCAAGTCAAGGAAAATACAAGTGCTTTTAAGTCCTTCCTCCAACTAGCTCAGCTAGTGCTTGTATAACTGCCACGCAGCCACCTCTGTTAAAAGATCTACCCTAAATTCGAACTGATGACTTATAAAAATATTATTGGCAGTTCAAATACCTTGAAGAATACTAAAATCAAGCAAGCGACATATAGACTAATATAGAGATACAGAAAAGGTTAAAATTATTTTATTGTTCAATTATTTGGTAATTGAAAAGTTTTGAAATTCTCATTATTTTCTGGGGTAATTGCACAAGTGCATCAAAATTACCGATAATTTTTGAATGAAATGTGTTTTTTATAATTGCAAGAGTTTGTTTTCATATTTTCGCGAAAAAGCTTGACTCCACAGATGGAGGGCATTTTCGTAAAATATGAAAGCAAACGAATGCAATTTGTAAAAAAACACGTTGAATGAAAAAATTATTTGGTTATTTTGATGCATGAGTGTGTTTATTTTAAATATTGCCCGAATTAATTGTTATATGACATTTTTTGACGTTTCGTCAACAATATAAATTTGCGATACAATTTTCGATTTCTGCAGTGCAATTACCGCTGTAATTTTGCGAAAATTGCACTCCACTTATGGAAACATTAACATATGAAGGAAATTATCGGTATATTTGTAAAAAAATATGCCTTTAATTTTTTTTTCGATCTTATATTTCATAGCAGATAAATACTAAAGATACAGTTTGTTGTAGCACTTTTTAGGGTAGTCGATAATGGTGCCCTGAAATCTTTTAATCTATTTTTGGTCTGTGGGTATTCATCAACAACTTTTATTGAATATGAACCCAAATTTTAATTGCTCTCGTGTCCTCAAAATATCAATTAATGATACTTGATACCCTATTAATAATAAAATGGTTATTGCTAATAAATAATAAGATGACTTTTGGTATAAAAGATATTTATCATTCTCTTTATTACAAATTTGATACATTTTCTTAGCACAAAACTAATAAATAATTTAAAAAATAATCCCGATCAGTACTGGAAAAAACATATTAATAATGGGGGCCTGTCGAGGAACCCTTGACAGAATCGCTGAAGATAAAATTAATGTTTACAAGGCCAAATGATAAAATAAAGTTGAAGTTTACCATTAAAATCTTGTAAGCGTTAAGAGATGTAGCAAAGGTGAAATTACGGCAATATTTTTTATTATAAATACTTAGTTATTTGATGTCCGAAAATCTTAGAAAGTTCGAATACTTACGAAAATATAAGAGATAAAATCTACAAAATTCTTTTTGATAGCACTTTTAAAAGATTCTACACTGCATGTTTCATTACTTGGACAACGTTAACGAAACTGGGCAAAAATGGGTTAAAAATCTAAAAACCATCCACGGTACCTAGCACTTCCCACCGCTGTGTTCGCACGTCGTTGTCGTGGTTGGGCCCAGTAGGATCTTTTGGAACATGCGCTAGAGTTGCTGGTTATTGGCAATTTTTTTTTTGGCTAGCGTATGGAACGGGATCCGAAGCTAAGACGAACACAAGGCTTAACTCAAGGTGTTAGCATACCGTGCTGATAAGTGAATGATATCCTGTATCTTAAACAGGTGTCTCCAACGGTGCCTCTCAGATACAGGGCGACTTCTCAGAGTATTTAGCCTTACTGCGGTAATGCGGGGCTCTGCCGTGGTGGACTATTACTTCCCTAGCTCCACACAGAAAGCGGACAGAACCGCTTTTATAGGAAATAAGTGACAAAGGTGCGCTGACCGAAACTGATAAATCTGTTTCGAGAGGTGCCACCCAAGGTCACAAGCAGACAAAGGTGCGCCGATCGAAACGGGTGAATCCGTTTCGAAGGGTTCGGATTCATTAGAAGTCTGATCCTATTGGGAGAAATATAAAAAGGTGTGAGCCACAATAGACCGAGCGGTCGCAGTGGAGGACGTAAAAAGTCCACTCACTTTAAACCTAACCTAACCTAACCTACTACTTAGGTTTCATACAAGCGTTTGAAAGTAGCAGACGATGGTGTTAATCTCGATTTAATCGATTTTATCTGAGACTCTCATAATGAGCTCTAAAGATTAATTAATATTATTCCAATACTAATTGGAAAATTTAACTATTTGGTTAAGTAAAAAAAAACATATGAATTTTTTTATAAAGAATGTCATAAATATCTTCCACATAAAAATGTTTCCCTTCATCTTACTCTTAATAATTATTAATAATGGAAAATCATATAATTTTTTAGAATCAAATGAAGTGTTATACCCATATATCTTCGGGATATAACAGACTCTAAAAATGAAATAAAAACCCACAGTAAGAAAAAAATAGTTAATGATTAATGCCGGTAAATAAAATTCAGATTTAAAAACAAACAGTACAGAGGTACAGAAAAGTATTTTAGTACCAATTATATATAAATTTATGTAGCAATAAATTTAAACTGGAAAAAGCAACAATAAAGAATGCATATAATAGTTTTTACAGATATCCTTGGAAGTGTTTGGAATTTGTAAAATTTTAAAACATTAAACAATTTAGGCCATAACTTGGCACAATTTAACACGGCTTGTTTGATTTTTGTTTAAAAAACCTTGTCATACTGGTAATACTTTCAATAAATATATCCCGCAAATAAATTTTACTTCAGTTAAAAAATAATGCACTGCATAACTTTTATCAGTTTACAAAGTACAGTTCCTTAATACATCAGTTGATTTGAAATGTTACAAAAGAAAGATGGGCTAATAATTTAGCATTTTTTTTTTCATTTTCACATAATAAACCTTAAAAGTATTAAAATGATGAATGCACCTATCTAAAACTTCTGGTCTAAAGTCTCAAGTCGCCACTGTGATTTATTTTGCTTTAGTATAATTAGGCTCAGAAATACATAATTTCACAACTAACCAGGGCACTATAAAACAAATCAGCTATACATGGTGACTAAATATAAAGCGACAAAGCTTGATATCTCCAAAACTAAATATGCATATTTTAAAATAATTTATATAACAATAAAAGCCAGTATAACTTTTTAAAACTATTTTTTGTTTGTCAATACCTTGTTCAAAACTCTATGGCCAACTTCAACGGTTTTTTAGATACTGGCATTAAAAAATTCACATTTTCTAACTTGTATCTGCGTTTTTCATAAAAAGCAGAGGAAAAAAGAAGTGCAAAGACTTCACTGTGACATTAACAACCTATGCTGAAGGTAAAAAATCTCCCATTAACAGAAAAATTTTAAGAAATCTTAAAGAATAATATCATCAGTAAAGTAATTAAAAATAATTTTGAAATATGCTCTAAACTTTCAATAACTGTCATTAAACATGGTATTTCTTTTTAAATATACTACCCTCAATCATAGTCACTAATATTGTTTTTATATTAAAAAAATGTAATTTTTACCTTTGTAAATGACCCAGAAAAATGATTACAGTTGTTATTCATTAAATGATATCTGTCGCCACGAAATTCCTTTCCTAATTCGTTGACAATTCTTTTAACATCGTCTTCTGTAAAGTCTGTGTAGCCAATTTGAACAGTTTGTCTAAAAATAATAAATTTAAATGTGATTTTAAATTATAAAAAAAAAATAAGTTAAAGTTTATAAAATGTAATTTTTTTTTTTAATAACGAAACATGACTAATAGCAATGATCTATATACAACCTAATAGCTAACCTATCAGATTATTAATTACTTTAACCAATTTACTTGACAATAGATATAAAACATCAACTAACTTTATTTACAAAACATATTATTATAAAATAGTCACAAAAAAATAATTGTATTAACTTTTTTTGACAAGTTCGAGCAATGTTGGAAAAAGGTAAATATTTCTAAAATACTTATTTTTATTACTTAATAATAAACCGAATTGCCCACAAGTATGCAGGTACATTTTAACTATCTGCTAAGCTTTAAATATGAACTTTTTTAATAAACTTAAGATAAAAAATTATTGATTCCCAAAACTCTCTGACCTTATGGCAATGATAAAAATTTGTACTTTTAGTTATCCCCAAGGCAGTTTACGAGGGCTTGCATGAAGTCTAAGTACTAGGTATCTTGAACGACTGGTTTTTAGATTTTTAACTAATTTTTCTCTAGTTTGTGTTAAATTTTAAATATGAGGTAAATAATACAATGATCTTGTTTGATAAAATATATGTTATGTATAAGCAATTTAACTATGCTAACTATTTAGTTGTCAATGTCATCAAATGAACCATTTGGAAGTAGACTTATTAATGACCCTTGTGAAGCTCCCTATCGCCTTTTATAGTAACGTGTAAAAAGAAACGAGAAGTCTGGAACTAGCTGGAAGAACCTACTGTATAATCCGGTATATTCCTCTAAAATAAATATAGGCAGTACAGAATCGACAGAAAAGATTCAGAGCTGATCTTTTTTAAATTTCTTTGCATAACTGGAACTTGAGTTCTTTGGCGATTTTTATATCATGGCTCTTGACATATCTAAGGCATTTATTAACGTCCGATTTGCTGTGTTCAGTGGTGTATATTTACTTTAAGAAGTAGGGGGGCCAACTGCTTAATTTAACAATTTAATGAAATAATATAGAAAAAAAATTAAATTATCTCCCCAAATTATTTAATGTATTTTAAAATAGGAAAAACCAGAAAGCATTGACTTCTTTTTTAGGCCAAATAACCTGTATCTACTGTATGTATCCCAAATCAGGTCTTATAGGGAATCCTGTTGCTCTCTCACAACTCTTAATTCTATACCCAGAAAATTTGTTTACACTGTTAATGACCTCAATCAAAGTGTTCTCTTGCCCACCCACTAGCTGTATAGCTTTAGGGAAGCTAACCTTCTTTTATAGATATTTATACGGAGTTTGCTCTAAAGGTTTTTAGAGTACAATTCCTCTCCTTGCAGCTTCCATAAGAGCAACATGAAAAGTCACTTTCATGCATCTTACAGTCCATCTCGAGAAGCCAAGAACTTTTCACTTTGTCCATATCTTTATTCTTAGAGTGTCTAAACTATGAAACCTGCTGCCAGCAGGAGTCTTTCTTCCTCTTCTAAGCGTTTAAGTTCCATATTAATAAACTGCCACTTTCTTTCCTTGGAGACATGTACAATACATAAGTATTTAGGCCTCCAGCCTTTATGGACGGTCACAAATTAAAAACAAATCAAGAATAAAAAGCTATAGGGTCATCCAATGAATTTGGGGTTTCCGCGTCATTAAAAAGAACATGTGAAATAGTCACACTGTGTATTTTATTCCATAGAGTTTGAAAAACATTTAAAAAATGATTTGAATTTAATTAAAAAAAAGATGACATGAAACTAATATTTTTCTACTAAGACATGATATTTATTTGTTCGTTTTTATAAGCGTTTTTTTTAAGTATGCATTTTTAGTAACCATAAATCATATGAGAAATTTTCAATTTAACTTTTAAAAAGGTAACAATACCTGAAATACCAAAACACTAGAAGTTAATATTCTGTCAAGGTTTTGGTATTGAGTAAAATGAAGAGTTCAGATCATAAAACTGTTTCACATAAGTAGTGAGAATGCAAGAGAAACCCATGCACTCTGACAAAAAATTGACTTACGAGGATGGTTTGAAAAGTTCGTGCAAAGTCCGAGAGATGGCACCACCGGCGCGTATTGAGGTCATGTTTAGTTAGTAGCATCTGTTGAATGAACGCACACCAAGTGTCAGCCATATTGGTCTATTTCTTTGTATTTGGCATTCGTGTGAATCAAGGAAGTCGAGTGATTTTCAAGAAATGGACGAAAAAAAATTTCGTGTGGTGATTAAACATTACTTTATAAAAGGTAAAACGCCGCAGGAGACTAAAGAGAAGATTGATAAACATTATGGTGACTTTGCACCTTTGATTGGAACAGTTTAAAAGTGGTTTCAAAATTTTCGGACTGGCCATATGAGCACAAGTGACGCTGAACGTTCTGGAGGGCCTATGGAGGTCACGAGTCCAGAAATCGTTGATCAAATCCATGATATGGTGATGGATGACAGAAGAGTTAAGGTATGTAAGATTGCTAGTGCTGTGGCCATCTCGACTAAGCGGGTACATAATATTTTACATGAACATTTGGATATGAGAAAGCTATCCGCAAGATGGGTGCCAAGATTGCTTACGCTTGACCAAAAACGGAATCGTGTGAAGTGTTGCAAGGATGGTTTGCAGCTGTTCCAGAAGAATCCGGAGAACTTTATGCGTCGTTTCGTCACTGTGGATAAAACATGGATTCATTACTGTACTCCTGAGACCAAACAACAATCTAAGCAATGGGTTACCAAGGGGGAATCTGCACCGTTCCGTTCCGTTCCTTCGGCCGGAAAGGTTATAGCGACTGTGTTTTGGGATTCGCAGGGGATAATCCTTATCGACTATCTGGAACTCGTTTCACATCCCCCTATTCTCCAGACTTGGCTTCCTCGGATAACATTTGTTCACCAATTTGAAGAAATGGCTGGCGGGACAAAGATTCTATTCAAACGAGGAAGTGATTGCAGACACTGATCGATATTTTGCAGACTTGGAAAAATCCTATTATTTGGAAGGGATCAACAAACTGGAACATCGTTGGACGAAGTGTATAAGCCTAAAAGGAGACTATGTAGAAAAATAAAAAAGGTTTACTCCAAACAAGTAAGTAGTTTTTATTTTTGCACGGACTTTTCAAACCTACCTCGTATAATGATGGGCATTTAGGTAGTTATTGCTACCTTTTTTTATTTTTTAAGAGGAGGAGGATTTTGGTTAATAGTAATATCAATACTAATAAAGAGCTTATAAATTTTTACATCAATATAGATAACAATTGTGTATTAAGTATTTTTTGATATTTAAAACCCCTGTAAAATGCCTATGCCTTATATCTAAGGGAAAACATTTAGAAATATAACAAACAGGTAATACATACTACAAGAAGCTATATAACTGGGCAATATGTTTATATTTAAAACTATTTTATGTACTCATATGGGCTTGTGCTAATTAAATTAATTTGTAAATTAATAAAAAATATGCATAGCTACCTAAATCTAAACTGATCTCCTAGTTCTTTTTCATCTCTAGGGTTAATTTCAAATATTCCAGTAAATGGATATTGATGGCCACCATAGGCATATTCTGTATTGTAAATTTCTACACCTAAAACAAAAATTCTAGACCACTGTCCTTGTTCAGCTTTTATTTGCAAAAATTAAAAAAAAACTAAATAGAGAAATCATTACAATTACCTACTACATTACTTAAAACCTTTACAGAAAGTTACAGCTAATGATCTATATTATGCCAAACTTCCATTGTATTTTTTTATTCAATGTTTAATCTCCCAACTATCACTAGCAGTCTCTAATGAATAATGATGTTTCAGAATACTGAAAATTGTAGGTAACTATCTTTTTTTCAAATTGCATAAAGAAAGTGAAATAACATTAAATTAACACATAACATAAAATATAGTAGGGGCTTATTACAAGCTTTGAAAATGTTAAAATAGATCCAAAAATTGTATTAATCAAACTTTTTAACACATTGTCACAGAGTTGTCAATGAAGCTTATAAAAAAAGAAAGTAAAAGGGTATTAAGAAAAACAAACATTCTATGGTTTGAAAATAACAATTATTATTATTTAGTTAGATGCATTGCTAAGACACTAATCACGAAGTTGGCATTGTAGCAGGGTTGGCAAGTTTCGGGCAGGGTGGTTAAAACCACTTGTTTTAACCAGGTTAAAACCAGACAGTTCAAAATCAGTTTTGACCATTAATACCATTAAAGTTAATACAACTATTTTTTTGTGACTACTTTTTTAAATAATATCTTTTGTAAATAAAGTTAGTTGATATTTCTTATCTAGTAAATTGGTCAAAGTAATTATTAATCTAATAAGTTCGCTATTAGTCATGTTTCATTATTAAAATAATTTTATATTTCATAAACTTTAACTTATTTTTTTTGTATAATTTAAAATCACATTTAAATTTATTATTTTTAGACAAACTGTTCAGATTGGCTACACAGACTTTAAAGAAGACGATGTTAAAAGAATTGTCAACAAATTAGGAAAGATTTACTTCTCTAACTTTGGAATGCTTTGAGACTGGTCTACACTCTGCATCGATATTCTGCGATCTTAGTAAAGCGTTCGATTATGTATCGCATGAAATTCTGCTAAAGAAGCTCAAGGCCTATTCATTTCCACCTTCAGCTATAGCGTTTCTGAAGCCCTATTTATCAACAAGAAGACAAGTCGTTCGTCTGGAGTCCGAGTCTGGGGCGCTGCCGCTTACGAGCGGAGTTCCTCAGGGTTCGATTCTTGGCCCGATTTTGTTTCTTATATACATAAATGATATGTCTAATTCTGTAAGTACTGCTAAATGTACATTCTATGCTGACTACACTACCTTAACAGTGTCAGCTAGGGACCTTGGTGAACTAAGGACAAGAACAGCGGATGTGCAGGCTAGGGCAGGTGAATGGTTTGTCGCGAATCAGCTAGCGCTAAACGTTACAAAGACCGAAACAATGGTGTCCTCCCTTAGATGTCTTAATGACATCCCAATAAACCCGACATCTGTCAAATTTCTGGGGGAGTACAGCTGGACCCAAAACAGACATGGTGTGAACACGGGGAACTGCTTGCCAAGTCTCTGACTAGAGTGGTGTATGCACTACGCCAACTTTCACAAAGAGCACTAAAGCACGTGGTCAAGACAGCTTATTTTGCCATGTTCCATTCCAAGATGACATATGCCTTGCTTGCTTGGGGTCACGCTGCAATAAGACACAGAATTTTTGGACTTCAGAGAAGAGCTATACATATTATTGCTGGGCTTGGATACCGTGATGACACCAGGGAGGCTTTTAAGTGTGAACGAATTCTGACATTGCCTGCGAGTTACGCACTAGAAACTATCCTTTATATCGGAAGACATATTGACCAATACGAAACACACGCCGACATACATAACTACAGAACACATACCAAAAATAACATATATCCTACCAATACTAGATTAACAAGGGCACAAACTGGTGTAAACTATTTTGGTGTAAGATACTTTAACAGACTGGACGAATCAGTAAGGATTGTAAGGATGCTGCCTCTAGAGTCCCGTTTCGTTCTACCAGGCAGACGGAATTGTTTTTTTTGAACCCTATCAGAACAGACATGGGTAGGAATGACCCAATTAGGCGAATTATGACATTGTGGAACGGACTACCGATGGATTTGAACTTTGACTGTTTTCCGATAGGTTTAAGAAGGTCGTCAACCGCCGTTTGAAATGTTTAATTGGCAGTTTATTTTTTTTTTTTTACTTTTGTGTTTTTATTGATGTTCTTTGTTTCTTCCGTCTGGAGCAATTTTTCTATTTGTCATCGTTTTTAAAAAATGTTTGTTTGATATTCTATTTGTTATTGTATTTTAAGCTGTGTAGATATATGTTTTATTTAAGTTTTTATGTTTATATGACTTTTATGTTAGAGAGTAGTTTTTAAGGTTTTTTACATTTTTTGTACTATTTGGGCACTGCCTGTAATGTAGATTGAATTGAAATAAATAAATAAATAAATATCTACCTAAAGTCAAATCTAGGCTCAAGGAGTATTTTCTGAAGACAGCTCCTTTTTCTTTGGACGAGGTCGACAGAATTATTTCTGGGTGCTCAGCTGCATCGTAACCTGTGATACTTTGTTCGTAATGCCTCCGTTTTGTTTGTTTTTTTTTTAACTATTGTTTGTCCTTGTTTCTACGTCTGACAATCCATGTACTATGTATTTTGTATTTTATTTTTACTTTTGCTAGTTTTAAGTTGTATGTTGTATTTATTCATTTTATTCTATTTTATATTGACTTATGTAATTGAATTGTATAATTTATTGACATTAATAAAGAATAAAGAAAGAAATTTTAGGGCGACAGATATCATTTAATGAATAACAACTGTAATCATTTTTCTGGATCATTTACAAAGGTAAAAATTATTTTTTTTAATATAAAAACAATATTACCCACTATGATTGAGGGTAGTATAATTAAAAAAAAAACATGACGTAGTGGTCAAAAATGATCAAAACTTAAATGATGCATATACTTTTAGTTATAAATATGTTTTATTCCGTCTTTAAATGTTTAATTTACATAAAAACAAAAACAGCAACTAAAGGTATAGGACGGTAAAAGTTTAAAATAAAAAAAGAAATTATACCTCGAATTAAATGCGCTGTTATAAAAAATATTACAAAGGTTCTTCATTACTTAAATTAATTAAATCGTTGTTTGTTTTTGATCTACTGTTTAAGTTCGGAATTCTGAAAAGTGAAACTAATTTGTTGCATTTATCTAATCCTAATTCGTTCCTTAACTTTGATTCGATAAAACTAAAACAGTCACATATTTAATTTCAAACTTGGGCGCTAATTAATAAAGAAGAAGAGTCTCGACAAACAAACACCTGTTCTAACACTATTAAAAAGAATTTTACCAGCGTTGCTGAGTGCCGTTTCACCACGTCGTTCTCTCACAAGTTGTGCGGGTGCGGGGGCGCGTGTGCCGATAGTTACATACTTCGATAATAGGTCATCATAGCAATAGTTACCGGGTTTTAAAAATATATTTAAAGTTTTGATCAGTGGTTTTAACCAGTTTTGGACGGTTAAAGCCAATTTTGACCACTGCCCTGGTCAAAATTAAAAAAAAGTGGTTTCTTACCAACCCTGCATTGTAGGCCCTTATTACAAGGTAATTACTGGATAAGGGTTTATTAAACATTTATACTTCCATAAGTGTGAGAGCTGCATCATGACAAAATAGATCAGAGTTTGTAGAAGTCAAATCGGTTAACTGTGTGAGAGTTTAGAGGGAAAAATATGAAAAAGAAAATAAAAGGACATTTTTGTAATAATGAGTTTTTGTGAGAATGCATTTGTAAATATTAACTAGAATTTTATTATGTAAATTTTAAGTGTTTCCTAATAGTATTTTGATGCTTTAGTGTTAGGAGTTACCTAGTGACAGGTGCATATACCTTTGTATATTTTAGCATAATTCAAGGATTTGACTGAATAATCAATTACAGTATAAAAGATCAGGAATCGAGTTAGTACATTTGGCAAGGGTGTAGATATTAAATAACTGTCAACCTTACTAACTGATTTAGTTTTTTATAATTTTAATGCAAAATATCTTGTAAGTAAATTGTTTACTAGTTGTACAAATTCAAATAATATCTGCAAATTAGATCTGAAATGTTTATTATATACATATACTATATACATATATGAGTTAGTCTTTTTATTGTATTCTGTGTCTGTTCCCTCCATATTGTAAAAATTCATGAAATAAAACAACAGGTTTTGATTTGGACTATTCACTTCATTATAATATTTATGTCTTGACAAAAAGACTATTGAACTTATATATGTCTGGATATAGTAGTACATATTAAAATATTGAAGTTTAAAAAGAGATAAATACAATGGAAGCCCAAGTTACTATTTTACTTCAACAAATAAGCTCTAAAAGAATATGATGTATACAGAATGCTAAGCTTACCAGAATGAAAAACTCCAAGTCCTATGTTGGATGTGTATTCGTTAATTTTATACATATCATAGACATTTAATAAAACAGGCTCTCGAGCCATTCTAGCTGGCAGTAATTCATCTGACCCAGAGTCTCTAGTAACGCTCATACAACTAAAGGGAAGGTTGCAGGAAATGCCATTTGAAAACATTCTAAAAAAATACATTATATTTTAACAGAAAAAAAAATAAATCTTTGCCTTACTCACCTAAACTTATTGATAACAAAAAACAGATAAATATTGTGTTGTCTAATTATATTATCATAACAAGAATACTGCACGATTTAATTTTTTTTTTGGTTCGGGAGCTATTTATATACGGATAATTTTTAGAAAAAAATTAAAGATTGGATAATGGATTGTATTGTAAATTTCTTTTTAAAGGTTATTTTTTTGATACAAATTTCCTTTTAACATGTTGACATTTTTGTATGACGTTTTCGCTTCGGGCAAATTCGTACACGTCAGCGGATTATTACGAAGTAGTTGTTTTTTGTTTTAAACGTGTTTTTTTCCTTGGGTTTTAGAAATATAATATATCAATATCTGGACTAATTTAATAAAAAATCGTATTTTTTAGATAATAATATAACTGTTTCTTTCGAATTATAGTTAAAACAAAAATAAATATCTATAAAACTAAAAATCCCAAGCCGATGTTAATTTCTTCGAGAATACACCTTCTAGAGGCAGCCCTCGTGCTTTGCAGTTCGAACAGGCGTGCGAGAGAAAAAGAAAAATAGATGACCCACCTTTTTTTCTTGCTTAACTGTGTTCATTGGTTGGTAGAAGGGGTATAATTCCCGCTCCGTGTGCTAATCAGTGGGCGAGGTACATACCCCTTTCACCGACCAATCAGCAGGTGACCGATTTCTCTTCCTCTCTCGCTCGTTTGTTTGCTCTGCTGAGGGGCAGATCTGCCTCTAGAAGGTATATGTTCGAAGGTTAATTCTAGGGCGCATGGCCGCATATGGCAATATTGCGCGTGCCTTGCAAAATTGGCTGACCACAACATCGCCTTTCCTTCTCTAACTACCAGTAAAATGAAATGAAAAAGAGCCGACGTCAACAAATTTAGAAATCATCCTAACAAAACGAAGAGACGCCACACGATTCCAAAGGAAAGTCGAAAGCTGCCGCCGCCATTTGCAGTATTTGCGCGTGGTTTTCTTTGCGTGTATTTTTGTACGTGCTTTGTAAACGTTTGATAAAATTTGGATTAAAGTTTGTATGTGCAAAACAGTCCCAATATGGATCTAGATAAACTAAAAGTTGTCGATTTACGAAAGGAACTACAGCAAAGGGGGTTAGACACCAAAGGAAATAAAGCGGTTCTAGTCAAACGCTTAAAGGATGCAATGGACAAAGAATCTAATGAAGGTATGAATAAATACTAAATATAATGAAATTATAGACGTACTCATTAATTTAATTAACATATCTGCTTATAAATAAACCAAGCAGAGGTTTACCTTAAGTTTTTTTTTGATGTTTGAGTGGACGCCGCCATCCATGTCATCAACAAAAATAAATCTACCGGTATTTTCTAAGTCTATGGTATATTTGCTTACAGAAAATTAATTTTCATATTTATTTTGGGAACTTACACCATTTCCAATAAATTCTGCTTGAAAACTATACATTTTTTTTTTAAATTATTTTGGCGGTCATTTTGTACAGCCAACAATTTGCTGTCCTTGGCAGTGAATTCATGCTATATACAATATATACTATAATTAAAGTTTAATCGTCGGCTGAGATTCAAAATCGTCTAAGTCGTTTTGGGCTGATTTTACAGGAGGACCAAAAGATTGTTTTTAAATGTAAATAGCAACGCTATAAGTTCAGAAGTTCTGATAATAATACATAATTGGGTGTTTTTTTTTAACTAGACCTAATTTTTTAATTTTTGTATTTATTTTGGACACCATTTCCAACAAATTCTGCTTGAAAACTATTTTTTTTTTATTATTTGTTTGCTGTCCTTGGCAGTGAATTAATGCTAAAGGGTGGGCCATCTATTGGTCCGATTTTGAACAGCCTGTCGATAATGTCGCTGTCAACTTTAGCACCATAAGTTGTTGATTCTAGGTTAGTTCTAACCTTCCGCTGAACAAATATGGATCGGTTTTCTTTGGAACAACGCTTTGAAATACTGAAAACTTATTTTGAATGTGGTTCTGTCATAAGAGAAACATTGCGAAAATTGCGTACAAAATTTGTAAGAAATGCAGCGCCTACCGCGCGTGCAATTCGAAAGTTGGTGCATAAAGTTCGTGAAACTGGGATGCTGGTCGATGCCAGACGTGTGCCGCAGACACGTCCGGTGCGTACAGCAGAAGCAATCGCTGCTGTGACCGAAAGTGTTCGTCAAAACCCCGGAACATCGACTCGGCGCAGAAGTCAACAAGTCGGCATTCCACGAACCACTCTAAGGAGGATTTTGCACAAAGACCTTGGTATGTTTGCGTATAAAATCCAACTCGTTCAGGAACTGAAACCGAATGACCTTCCACAACGTTTACGCTTCGCTGAGTGGGCTTTAAATGAGTTGATCGATGACCCAAATTTCGCACGAAAAATCATCTTTTCTGACGAAGCGCATTTTCACCTCGGCGGCTACGTCAACAAACAAAATTGCAGAATTTGGGGAACGGACAATCCACACGTTGTCGTCCAAAAGCCAATGCATCCAGCTTGAGTCACCGTGTGGTGCGGATTTTGGAGTGGTGGCGTGATAGGTCCTTTCTTTTTCGAAAATGCGGAAGGGCGCGCCATGAATATCGATGGTGAACGTTATCGCGACATGATAACTGACTTCTTGTGGCAGGAATTGGAAGATATCGATCTCGATGAATTATGGTTTCAACAAGATGGCGCAACTTGTCATACCGCCGCGCGTAGCATCAACCTTCTGCGCACAAGATTCAACAACCGTGTGATTAGCCGTTTCGGCGATGTCCACTGGCCTGCTCGCAGCTGCGATTTGACGCCGCTGGACTTTTTTCTGTGGGGTACATTGAAGAGTAAAGTTTATGCTGACAATCCCCAAACAATTGATCACTTGAAACAGAATATTCGTGCCGAAATTGCCCAAATTGACCAGGAAACAGTGAACAAAGTGCTTGAAAATTGGTGTTCCAGGATGGCCTACTGCCGAGCCAGCCGTGGCCAACATTTGAATGAAATCATTTTCCATAGTTAATCGGAAGAAACACTGTAGCAAATAAAGCGAAATTCGTTGCAAAAAAATCAGCTTTTGTCTATTTAATGATCTACTCAAAATCGGACCAATAGATGGCCCACCCCTTATATACAATATATACAAAACTCTTAAATGTATTTTTTTACCCTAGTGGTTGTCAGAGATACCCATAATCTTTAGGACTTTTTTTTTAATAGTAAAGGTGGAGGGTAAAATCAATATATTACCACAATAATTACAAATGTTTAATACATTGTTTTACCACAAAAAATATAAAATTTATTATTAGGTGAAGAACTTTAATAGTATGGTACTTACTTTACAAACGCCTTTTTAGTCTACACAACTGAGAAAGAAGTATTCAGAACTGTAAAACTTGGTTAAAAAGACAAAGAATCACACCCAGGGGCCTGCTAGATGCATTGGACTAAAGTTAAAATAATAGTAATAGACTAGGCCAGTATACCAAAAAATGTGCACTTTATACAGGGTGTTATTTGTGACATAAAAAAAAACTGTATTTTTTGCTTACTTAAAATAATAAAGTATATTTTATAATGATCCCTTTATTTAACACCAGTAAAATACATAGTATTTTACCATCATTTATTAGGGGTACATAAGAAGTACTACTTAACATATTTTTTTTTGCAGGATCTACCAATGTTGCTGTAGCCCAAGCATCAGATGCAGATGGCTCACATAATGAAGAAGAAGAGCAATCAGAGGATGAAGTTAAACCAGCAGTGAAGGAGGAAATGAAGACTCCAGCGAAACCAGCAAGAAAAGAAGAAGCTAAGTCACCTCGCAGGGAGGAAGTTAAATCACCAAAGAAGGAACCCAAAACTCCTGTAAAGGCTGAAGCCAAATCACCTCAAAAAAAGGAAAAGGTTGGCATTAATATATTTTTACAAAATATTTCTTTTCTAATATTATTAATGGCTACGTTTATATCTACAAGGTGGATCTGATGTAGGCTTCATCTAATCCAAAACCTTCAGTAACAAATTTCAATCCACAGTCATTTATTCCACAAAAAAAAATCAAATGTAATCTGGCTTTGCTCATTGAAATTTTGACCTAAAACATATGATCTTTTTCAGCTTTCAACTTCTTATTCTCCTTTTTGGATTTTTCACTACTTTCGGTAGTCATTATTTACTGTATTTTGCAAAAAAAATTGAGAAAAAAGCTCAAAACAAAAAACATCAACCACAAAACGCAAAAAATTAAAATTTCTAACCCTAAAATCCAACCAAGTTCAATTAAGTACAAACATATAATAGTCTGAAAATGATTGGCTCAAAAAAATATAATCCCGCACAATAAGAGGATTGATTTAAAAAAGGATGACATCATTTAAGACACTATGAGCTCGAAACATTTATATCCAGTGAAATTATAGGTATCAACTTGGTCAATGTCTTGAACATTTAAAAATCCTAATTATATTTTATTATCATAATGAGACAAATTTTTCTTGTAATTTAGTTGGACACTATAGAGGAATCACCAAAATCTAAAGAAACAGAACCATCCGAGACAGCTTCCCCATCAAAGCCAGAAACAAATGGTGATCAGGTATGTAAAGTATAGCCTACACAGATTAAGGTTTTATTACTAAAAACTCTATAAAATAACTATTAGTGTTGACATCATCCATAATTAATACTGGAGTTGGAAGGGTTCTTCCGATATTAGGGCTTTCTTAATGGTTGCAAAAATTTTTCATCAATTCTTTGTTCATTATTTTACACCAAAACTCCTACAAATTATAATAGCTGTTTATTAATTGTAACTTATTAATAATTAATGAATTACAAATATATCAGGTTGAAAACTTTAGCTAATTTCAGTAACTGACCATTGTATCACAAAATAGATCAAAAATGTTGAGTAGGTATATTTAACAATATGTAGCAGACCAGGCGAGGTTTATGATGAAGAAGTTAAGTGTTTTTGTTTACCTTTGTCATTTTTTATGTCACATTACTGGGTTACAATGTTAAACAATAAATCAATATCTGCATTTGCTTATTTTTTTTTAGTGTTTTTTGTGTTATTTTAAATTAAATGGAATGGTGAAAAAAGTATAAAATACACAAACCTTTAAAAATACATTTAAAAAGTTAATCCACCTGTGCAATGATGTATTCCAAAAAAAATTCAGAACTAATTTTTTTTTTTTAGGTGGATTTAGGTCATTTACTAATCAAAATTTATAATAACCAATTTTCACCACAGTGCTAATGTTCTGCCAAGCATGGTAGCAAATAAATAAATAATTTTTGTTTTCTTATTTTCATTTTTACAATTATGCCTATAGTATCAACCCTCTATTATATTTATCAAAAATAAATCCAAGAATACCTTAAATTGCTAGAAATTTGAAAAAACTTTTATTTAAAATATTCATTACACCAATTTTACTATTTTATCTTCTATGGATAGGTTATTAAAAAACTATTTTAATTTTTGATTAAATATTTATTAAACTCACAACAGGCCCCCAACTGAGGTTTTTGGTTACCAGCAATTTTATTTGAATTAGGTAATAAAAAGAATAGCTGCTCAAATATAAAAAAAAAATAATAAATCCAATATTGATGTATTGAATCTTTAAAAAACTCCTTTTTAAAGAATTGTTTGTTAGATTTTAATTTAATATTTACTTTTTTGAAAAATTATATTTATACATGTTTATCATAATACTATATTGCTTTTGTAGTATATTTCTAAAGTCTTTATTAGAATTGGATGTATTGTTTGCTATTTAACGAATGTATTTGAATCTTGCCTAAGTACACCAAATTAAGTATAGAGGTTGATCGAGAAACTGAATAAAAATTAAATGCTATAACACCTAACTTAGTATTTAATGCAGTTTGGTTCAAGGTTAATTAACATTTTTTGCCATAATTTTTAAAAACTTTTTAACTACTTACACACTTTATGAAATATCTTAAAATAATTAAAATATTAAGACAGCTATAACTGGGGCCTTTGTCCTGTAAAAAGAAAAACTCACCTACAACTGTCATTAAACTCCATTTTCAATACCTATAAATGAAAATTTGTGTTGTGTCTATAAAAAAAAATTACCAACCCTGGAGCCTGAACTTGTTACTGGGTTGAGAAAAACCTCAACTGGCACAAACACATTTCATCCATAGCTGCGGCAGCTTCAAAAAAGATTGGATTTGTCTTCCGAGCCAGAAAATATTTCTCTTCTTCCAGTCTGTACACTCTGTATGTATCCCAAATCCGACCCTCTTTAGAATATTGTTCTCATGTCTGGGGAATGGCGTCCCCTACAACACTTAGCATTCTGGACTCCATTCAAAGAAGAGCCGTTCGTCTTATTAATGATCCAACGCTCATAGAAAGGCTTCCTCTTCTTGCCCACCGTCGAGCTGTAGGGGATCTGTCGCTCTTCTATAGGTATTTTCACGGCTTCTGCTCAGAGGAGTTGGCCAGTATAATTCCTTCTCTGGCAGCTCCCAACAGAGCAACACGTAGTGCAACTTTTATGCATCCTTTTACAGTTCATTTAGAGAGGCCCCGAACTTCCCGCTTTCTTCGTTCCTTCATCCCTAGAGTGTCAAGACTATGGAACCTGCTGCCCACAGAGGTCTTTCCTTCTCCTCCCAATCTCTAAAAATTTAAGTCCCGTGTGAACAAACTCCCTCTCACCACACTGAAGACACCCACGGTACGTTAGTACTTAGGCATCAGCCTTCGTGGACTGTCCCAAGATAAAAAAAAAAATGTTTACAGTATTTTGAGAACTTTTTTCTGTATATTTCATCAAAAAAAAAAAATTAAATTGCTAAAAATAAATAATAACTATTCTGTTGCAAGCCTAGACTGAAATAACAATGTGGTGTTTGACACTTCTACTCCAATAGTTTTTGAAATTAGACATTATGACTTTTTTTTTTTTAATTAACAGAAATCATCCAATATTTTTTTAGGTAACTATGTGGAGAATATTTTTGATAAAATAGGTACAAATAATGTAAGTATGTGTCTTCAAATCTTATGAGAATATTCCCAGATCTCTATTTATTTCCCATCATTGGTGAAATTTTAAAAAGTGTTCAATGTCATTACTGTATAATTATAATGTGGTATTTCATGATATCTATATTGTTTTGGTGAATTCATTTTTAAATGGTTTGGTTTTGAATGGCAATGTTATCCTACTGTTTTTGCTAAACTGATAAGACGCAGCTATGCACAGTCAAAAAAACTAAGGCTGAGTTTCTTAATCAGAATTTTATGTTAGTATTAGTATTAATGTTAACTTTAGGACCTTAATAAAATGGTGTTTATAAAACGTTTTTAACTAATTTAAATATGGTTATTTTCACCTCAGTTAATCTGTCAAAAATCAGTCATTTTTATATTTATCATCAGTTTTTAGCAATTAAATATAAAATATCGCAAAATGTTTTTAAAATAAATTCAAAAACAGGCGTCTCAAAATATGCATTGACAAAAATGGCAACAGCTGATTGTTGTCAGTTGTCATTTTACTAATGCTCATACGCAATTTCCACTTTTCTTTAATTTTACTTTTAAGTTTTGAATTTTAGTTAATTTCAATTTCATTGATTAAAACTGAAATTAATGTTAAAATTAAATTTGTTTTGTAAACAGTTTTTTTAAATTTATGTCCTTGAATATTGTGGCTAATATTAATACTAATACTAAAATTCTAGTTTATAAACCTAGCCTAACTCTTAATAAAATGTTACTTGATCGCTTTAAATATGGTAACAACCTATTTATCCTAAAATCAGATAAATAGTTACTTTTGCTGTAAGATAAAGTAATCAGTGTTTTAACTATTTTTAAAAAGTTATTTTCTGATAAAGATAAATAAACACTCAAAAATACACACCCTTTTTTATTTGACATACATGTATTTATAATTTTGTAGAGTGTTTTAAATTAAGTTGGCTTTATTATATAATGTACATGCAGTCAAAAAGATAGTTATTAATGAAACATATTGGCAAAATGGCACTTGAAAGAAACATTAAAAAGGTAAAATGTTTGCTTTTTATACAACATTTTTATAGATATTTCTGGTAATAGGTTTTATTATCTTCGAAATAAAGTTAACAGTTTTTAAACCATGTTTAATTTAAATAAATACATGGGTTCAAAGAGAAATTAGATATATCCACCCAGATGTAAAAACTGTACCTGTCATTTGGGTATATTAATACAAAAACACAAAATAGCTATACTTTATTTTAAACACATCTTTTAATTAGAATGTAAATAAGTTGGACTAAACATGATGTCATCAATGAATGTGCATTATACAAAATAAAATAAACAATTTAGGGACAATAAAGGAAACAAAGATATTTGATCCTTGGTTTAATTATTTTTTACATTCTATTATTATATCTTTCTCATTTTTGGTTCACAATTCGATATTGTTTTTTTACTAATATTATTTGATCAATATTCATATCAACATACAGTAACTTAGAAAAAATTACATTGCTTTTTTTATTAAACTGCTTTATTTGGGCCAATGTCATTTAGAATTTAGAATTAATTCTGTTTTCGAAATTATAATTTTTTCTTATCCTTATGATTGTATATAATATAAATTCGCCTTTTTTGAGAAAAACTATATACACAAATATTAAACTGAGCCTTGAATTCCTTTGCTTCTTATAGAGTATGGTAACTAATAATGGTGTAAGTATTGACATAGGCGTTTCAAAATCTTATTTTTACTGGGATAGTTTTAATGATAATTGCTTTTAGTTTTTTAAAAAACCGGGAAAAAAGCGGTTTTTTCCCCAAAAAAACGTATCAATTACGAAAAATTCGGTTTTTTATTGAACTTAATTAAATTAATAAACCTTTTAGGTGATTCTTGGTGAGTATTTTTAGTATTATTTTTTGTATTGGTTGAACCTGCCAATGTGATCTGGCGTCCCGCGTCCCATCTGAAAATTATGTGATACTTTACTTATTTTACAGTGTTTAATAGTGTTTTGTTCACTTTTGTAACCATTTTGTTAAAAAAGATTAAAATATAATTGTAACTATAATTTTTTCAAATTTTGGATTTTTTCTGATTCTTTGGAAAAAAAAACGGAAAAAACCAGTTTTTTCTGAGGCGTTAAAACACTAGTTGCTTTCATGACAGTAACTTCATTGATAGTATTGCAGTGACAGTAAAGGAACACTAGACCTACCCTGACCGTGAATACTGCACATATCAAATGTGATAGTTTGCTTACTCTTGACCGGAAATTAGTTGCAATGGCTACTGTTGCAATTAGTTCAGTGTCGACCATATTATTATCACTATTGACACAATCGTGTAGGCACCACACTTTTTATGACTTGACTATTGAGGCGAATATCATGAGAGTACTATCCTCGTGAAAATGAGGCTTAATGGTGCTATTTATCAGAATCAGATTTATACTAATATAATATTTTACATTAATAATTTTGGTATTTTCAAATAAAAAAAAAATGAAATATTTAAACTAAATTTGAGAATGAGTAAATATTAAAGGCGGGACGTTATCTTACCCGACGAGCCACAACTGATCTGCTATAATTAAAATCTGTTCATTTTCATTCCAGAGTGACGACTGCACAAAAAATAAATAACATTGGTTCAAAAAGTCAACTATGGTTATAAACGCGAATTTGTTTTTGCATACGACATTCTCAAACAAAAATAAACCTAAATAACTGTTATTGTCTTCAGGTGCAAGATCCCAAAACAACTGCTGAAGAAAATGAGCCCCATTCAGAAGGTAAGGATAAGGAGAAAATGGAAACGGAAGAAGCTGAGACACGAGGTGAAAAAAGAAAGCGCGATGATGATGATGATGTAGAAGATACTGAGACTAGAGGAGAAAAGAGAAGACGAGAAGAGAAAGCCTCTCCTGAAAAACCTGCTGCCAAAAAGCGCGAAAAAACTCCTCCAAGAGAAGATGAGCCCGAAATTGACAAGGACAAACCGCAGTTAAGCTGGTGTAAGTAGCATTTATGTTTAGTTTTGCAAAACTTATATTTGGGTTAAAGATTTTTTGGGTAAATCTGCTTTTAAAAATTTAAAGGTACATTGTAATGTAACTAATCAGAACTTCTTACCCTTAAAAATTTAGAACATAGGCCATAATTAACTAACAATATTAACACAAATAGGTTTAAAAATATGTTTTAAGCAGCTTTCAGTTTCTATAAAAGGGATCTTCTTTACAAAGTCTAACTTAATTTGACGAATGTTTCAGCTCCCGAACCCGCGATATTCCGTGAAATCGATTCGCATTGAGTTTTGTTTTTCAGTAATTTGATTACCTCTTTTAGTGTGGATTGTATTCAAAGTTTTTTTTGTTTATTTAGTTTCATTTGGGCTAAAAGTGGTCAAAATGGCACCAAATTAAAATTGGTAAACAAAGTATTACTTAAACCATGTGATATTTTTAGTGCCACTCAAGTCAATATTCAATATATTTTTGCTGTTATGACTTTTTTCCTTTGTATATCAATTCGATTTTTGCAATAAATTCTAAATCACCCTGTATAAACATAACAAATGCATATGACATTTATATTGCAGTATCTTATTCTGTATAAGCAATTTTGACTCCTAAATCTAAATTTATTTTCACTGCTTTTAAAGGGTTTAAGGACGGTCGGGAAAAAACCAACTAAAATATGTTTAAAAGACAGGCCAAAATTTTTACTTTTTAGCTCACATGATGCAAAAAAATTGAAAAAAGAATGTTTATGACTTCTATAAAGTTAAAATAAATAAAAGGTGATCGAAATTTAAATTTTATTTTATTGACGTTCAAATTAAATCTACAAAATTAATAATAGAAGTTATAAAATTGAAGATTTTATAAATTACCGAGAGGCTTAGCTAATCTCAAACTCAAATAGCTTTATTGTCTAAGAGTTAAATCGTATTGATAAAGCAAATACTCTAATTAATAAGGCAAAAAATCCGCCTAAAAATAAACTTAATCTAACATTACCACAAAAAAGAGCATAAAATTTAAATCTAGTCATAAGGTCAAAATGCTAAAAAAAAATTAAATGTAAAATGACAATGATCTAATATGACAAGGTGAACAAAATGAAATACAAAAGTAATATTACCATAAAAGAAAATATAGAATAAAACTGGTCAGATATTTTTGGAATAAATAGTTATAGTTAAAATATATAAATTTGAAATAATATTTACATTTGAAAATTATTTTTTTTATGAAAAAAACTCATTAATACAATAATAAAATTTTGAATAAAAGCTTTGTTTACCTCCTTTGTAAACCTAATCCCGTTCTGCAATTGCCTTAAAGTTAATGGTAGGTGATTAAACGTCTTTTTACCATGATAAATAATTGAATTTTTGGTTTGTGCAGTTGTCAAAATTGGTAATTTTATATGATTAACTTGCCGAGTACAATAATTTCGTAAATTATTTAAATCACTTTTATATTTTTTATGAACAATGGGCAAGGTTTGCAGTAGAAACAAGCAATGCAAGTAGTGGTCTACATAAATCACGAAATCCTATTTTAAATATATATTCTACTACTCTCTTCTGTAGCACAAACAACAAATTAAAAAGATATTGTGGACAAACCCCCAAAAACAGATTCCGTAATATAGATAAGATTCAGCGCAAAATATGCATTCTTTGTTGTAATTTCATCCCATTCCCTAGAAGTTACCCTTATTGAATAGCAATAGGCGTTTTTCATGATTTTTTTTTATTAGCTTTTTGCAAAGCCACATGAAAATAAAGGCCAAAAATATTTTTCCCCGATTTTTTTGGCCTCCGGAAACGCTAAAATCAATTTTAAGTTTGAATTTTGTAGGCCCGTGACGTCACGGCCCTAAATTTTCTATTGGTGGAATTTCTGCTTTGTTGTCAGCTTTTTGTTATTCGATACGCCTGTCATCAAATATCGATATCCGCAACATCTGCAAAGTTGGCGTTTCCTGTCAATTGTCATATTGTCAATGTCAACCTGTATAACCTGTAACCTCTAATATTTATTAATAATTTCTAATTTGTAAATAGTGTGTGTTCTTTCCAAATATTCCAATTTATTACTATAGTTATTATTATCGCCAAACTTTCCTTGATATAAACCCTTTTTACTAGTAAATTTCCGTTATTTTATTCAAAATGAAAAAAAGTGTATTGTTATTATTTGCGAAACCAGAAGCCGGCCGAGTTTAGGATCTTCAAAAATATTCTTTTCTCTTCCAAAACAGGCGAGAAAATGCCCAAAGGACATGCCTATTATTGTTGTGAAAACCATTTTGATGTAAGTTTTTATGTTTTATTCCAATTGAAACTATTTAGGTAGTCTGGCTGTGTTTTAGTGTAAAGTCTAAAAGCATTTCGCATTTTAGCATTTCGTTAAAATCGATACGATTGTCGATATTGATAGTTCCTAAACAGACTTGGCATGCATGTTGAATTTGATTGGTTAAGGGAGTGGCGGGCTATTTAAATTACAATGATAATTAAACCTTAAATAGAAAAGTAAGGGGTTTGTATTTTTCCGTGTTATTTAGCAGGTTTTGCTTAATTGTGTTTCTACTTTTAATTTTTACACACAACATTATCAATATCAATTGAGTGAAAATACCCTATTAGGGGATATCTTTTTGCTCAGGTATAAAATATGGTTTTCAAATTTTAATTCATTCAATATAAATACCTAAAGCTTTATTTACATTTTCAGTATGAAGGCTCTGATATTCCAAAAAAATGTCCTGTAGACAACATTTAAAACTGAAAACAATAGTTGTTGTAATATTAAAAGACAGACAGTTAGCCTTCGTTCAATTATTTAATTTCATGTAATCCCCGTTCATCCTCTTTTCCATCATCATTGATTTTTCATTTGTTCAGTAAATCATTATTATATCACAGACATAGTAGCTGTCCCAATACCAACCTGGGGTACACCACATGCTACAGTTTGCTGATGAGAAACTGTTATTAAACTGCACTCTGCGTGGGATGCGATAAATATGAACCCAAGCCAGTCCAGGGCCTTACCCTTTATTTCATAACTATCAAGCTTCAAAAGCAATATTTTATGATCCACACAATCAAATGCCTTGGATAGATCACAGAATACCGCCGCTGCTCCCTCATTTCCATTAAGGCTTAAACAGGTGACTGAGAAATGAGAAATATCATCATGGGTACCAACCAACCCCTAAAACCCGAATTGCTCAGTACAGAGCAATCTGTGTTTAGTCAAAAAAGCCATCAAACGCTCTTTCACCAATTTCTCTATTAGCTTGGACATTGTAGGAAGTCTATGGTATTTCCCATAATTTGAAAAAACATAGTCCAAAAGAGAAATAAAACTGGGTGTAATGCGTGTGGACTGCTTAACATGAATCTGCAAATCATAACAAGATTTAAAAGGGACTGGGTTGCTGCGGTTCTTTATCAAAAAAATCAATATTAAAATCACCAGTAAGAATAATCTATGGGCAATCCAAATAAAAGTTGTTCTAACCTATAAATCATGTGGCATGTGAGGGGGGGACCACTCATTTCCTTTACTTTTGTGTGTTGTGGTTCGACAACTTCGGCGCTTTGACATTATTAACATTGCCTATCTTAGGCATAAGTATACTCCAAGGAGTGTTCTGTGTATGGTACCTAACCACAACAGTTTTTAATATATTGACCTTTACAAAATAATATTTATTCACTTTAGGGGCGTTTTTTTAACCTTAACTTTTAAAAAGCTTTCTAATTCTACTATTCTTGCGTCTTAACTAGAGATATTTAAACCCATGGTTATTTTGCCTCCTTTTAGTTCCAATATTTGTTTCTGGTCGATACTAAAAATAAGATAAGCTGGAACAATTAATGTTTCTGTAACTTAAGAGATTTTCTCATTGGAATAAAAGCTGGTTAGTGCCCGTTTTTAAATGTCTGCATCTCAGAAACGGTTAATTAGGTAAACTGTAGGTAATTTCTAATTATTAAAACTCTTTTTTTCTATTTTTTTTTCTGGTAATTTTAAAAACAGTTATTAAAATTAAAAACGGGATACTGATAGGCCCATTTTTTTTGTTTCCAGACGATTCTGATCTTCACCTGCAAGTAGATAAGAAGACTTTTCTTTCTGCCAAGCCTCAGAATGAGGGTTGTATGGGATATATTTGGGCAGGTGCTCGTGCTACTCATGGGGTGTCTTCTGGAAAGGTATTTCTTAAATAATTTTATAACAGAGAGTTTAATGCTTATAATTACCTAAATATTTTAAAGAAAATAATCATTATTCTAAAATACCCATATATTTTAGCCAGTATCTGCTAAGAAAATATCAATTTACAAAAGTAGTTCCTTTTATAGACTAAATAAAAGTATTTTCAGTACATATGTAGAATCTAAACAATAATAAAGGCGGGTAATTCGGTTGTCTTTTAATATTATTACTAAACAGTAGTTAATTGAGTCACCTAAAATATCGCCACTTGTGACACGTTCAATTTAAACAGTTTTTTACTTTGTTATATTATGGAATGAACATGTAACAAGAACTAAATAAAGGTTTGTATATATTTTGTTTATGGATCCATACTCTTTTTTTTTTTTAAATGTCAAAATGTACAGGTTTTTCTCTTTATAATAGTACAGTAATATTCATTAATAAGGTGATTTAGCAATCAGTGTATATCTATTACCATAATAATTTACAGTAATATGTAGATTATTATGGTAATAGATATACTTTGTTGTCATTTAAAAAATATATATATCATATGACTTCCTATCTTTATTATCTTTTTTTAGTATGGGTAAAATTTTTATACCATGATGGCCAGATTACCAACCGCCAGTTGATAATTTAGCAAATTGCATTCTCTTATAATCTTGTTTATTTTTTAATTACTGTATAATTTGTATGTGGTTTTTTTTTCTTTTTTGTAAAAATTAATGTGCACTAGTTTTATAGCTAGTCATAAGTTTGGTGATAATCCAATAATAAATTAAGACATCTGTAATAGGATTGATGTTGCTTTTGTTTTTCATAAGTAACATATTTTTAAATAACCCCAGGATAAATATTGACATTCCTCCATGTGCAATTAGCTAGTTTTTCTGCTTATTTAAAATATCTTTTATACTTTTTACTAGATCTGCTTTGAAGTGAAGATAACTGAAGAGTTAAAATGGGAAGACCCTTCCAAGTTTATGGAAGAGCGAAAAGAAAGAGAAAATCAAAGTCATAAGTACAGACTTGACCGGCGTAAAGATAAAGACCGTAGAAAATCCGACGGTAAAAAAACTGAAAAAGAAAAAGCTAACACAAACAAGGTAGCCATTTTATATTTAATTAAAAATCATATCTGCAATAAATATAATCTTAACACTAATAACCTAAGAAAACCTAAACTATACTTTTTTAGGAGGAAAAATCTGATCAGACCGGAAAGTCTGACGAAAACGTTGAAAAGGCTGGTGAAGAAAATGCAACTGTAGAAGCTGAGCAAAAAATGGAATCAGAAAACAGTGAAAATACAGAAGGGAAGGACGAAAGTTCTACTGTAGAGGGAGAAAATGGAGAGGATAAAGCTGAAAAGGATGGAGATAAAAATGAGGAAAAAGTCAATGAAGGGCAAGAAAACGTAGGTTTCCCATTCATAAATTTGAAAAAGATTTGTTCTTTATTTTTATCTGAAAAACATTTCACCAATCCTAAGAGCTTCCAAGAACTAGCGTGTGTTTTCGTCTAACAAATGTTTTATGAATGAAGTTTGGAAGCAAAAATAAATAATTCTTGTGATTATCCTTTAGCATTTTAATATTAAAGTCTCTTGCAATAAATATTAGGGCATTGTTACTAATATATACAAATAGTATGACAACTTTTGACCATTAACTGAAGATGCACTAGCAGCACATTGACATTTATTTTGTACAGGCTTGCCATTTATATTTTTACAACCACCTTCCCCTTTGCAAAAGCATGACATAACATTTTTAATTACTTTTTAAGATAACTTCTCTTGTGTTATCCAATATTTTCTTAATGAAACTGGGTTATTAGTTCTTTTTTAATTTCCCATCACTTAACCCCATTAATCAAAGAAATTTATGAAATCATCTGGTGGTTATGAAAATTTAGACTTTTAGTGTTGTTTTAGCTTATTATTTACCAGCAGCCAAATAACCTTTTGTATTGTAGAAAAAAATTAGTCTTTATACTGGTTAGTTTAAACACTTTTTTAACACTACTTCAGAAAATAAGTTAGTTAATATTTAGTTTCTGCATTAAATTTTTTTATATATATATATATTTGTTACTTTTTGTGCAACTTAACACAACTTGTACATATAAACTATCTAATCAAAATCAAAAGATCGTTTGTTAAAGTGCGTATCCATTTAGCAAGGCTGGCACGCGCACCTTTTTGGAATCGACTTGCCGCGGCAACGATAACGAAAAGACTGCTCTAAATGGATCCCCTATTAATATGTTTATTATTTATTAAATAGAAATTTTAACTAATAATTATTTGTAATTCAAGGTTGCAACCAAAGGTGATGAGACAACTGAAAATGACAAAAAAGAGGATACAGTTGAAACAGACAAGAAAGAAGATACAGAAAAAATGGAAACCGATCAAGAAAAAGAAAAGGTCGAGGAAAAGCCTAAGCCAGAACCAATTCCGACACATTATTTCCGTGTTGGCTTTTCTTTGCTTGGTACTTCTTTACAGTTAGGTGAAGATAAACATTCTTTTGCATATGAATCAACTGGCAAATTTGTAACTGACAAACAGTTTCAAGATTATGGTGTCAAGTTTGGAAAGGATGATGTCGTTGGCGCTTATTTGGTAAGCTTTTTAATAAATAGAAACTTCTTAAAATTAATATTTAGAACAAAACTAACTTGGCAGTTTACTTTTGTATATGACAGAATTCCTAATCTCTTTAGTAAATTTGGGGTAAAAGTTTAAAAGCCGCCTCCAATATTTTTATCACTAGGAAAAATATGTTTCTCCATAGTATTTTATTTCGATGTCCTAAATTTGATTTGACTCAGCATTGTAGATTTTTATTTCTGATTGCATTGTTTATTTTTTGGATAACATTGAAATAAATATACATTATGTTGCAAGTTATGTTGACTCTTCTCATTTCTCTCGAGTTCTGTCGTTCTGGTTAGTATGTTATGACGCACGTGACTTAAAGATTAGATCAAAAAATATATTGAAGGAGAAATAAGTAAATGTATACTGGGTGCTTTAATAGTGCATTCTTTGGGTACATCCCGAATTGTGAAGTGCATAGTTGTGCAGGCTCTGTAAATATTATATACTCTATAAAATAAATCAACATGTGTAATAACAGACATTTATATTTAAATACAGACGAGAGATTCTTGTCTTCTCTTGTTTCTTTCAAGGCCTCTTGGTCAGAATCTTGACGCACAATGTAAAAAAAGATGACCTTATATAAAAGTAAGATTTTTAATTAAAATAAAAAATATTATGGAGTATGTATTATTAAAGATTAAAGAATATCCAACAAAATATAAGTCAGTATATAGCTATTGGTCTTGTTAAATATATTTCTTGATATAATTTTTAATTATACATACTAAATACTATTTTTAATTCTAATTTAAATCTAATTTTTATATAGGCTCATAATTTTTTGTTTTTATGCGTCAAAATCCTGGTCGAGAGAGCTCAAGATACTTTTGGCGGCATTACTAGTATATATAGTATCAATAATTTTTTTTTTTTTTTTTTGAATAATATACATTACTCTTAATTTAAACAATGCAACCTGAAGATTATATAGACTAATCTTACCATCATCAGGTTATGATAGTCATTAGAGTTAAAGAACAAAGAGTAAAAATTAAAATATAAAACTATTTTAAGAAACTTAAATTGAACGAATTGTAAAATGAATATGGGTTGGATGGTTATTTTAATTTTATTAAACTATATAGGCATGAGTATGCATCGTGAAAAATTCTTAAGATAAAATTTAAAAAAAAATTGTATCCTGGAATGCTTTTGTGAATAGGCCAAACACCTGCTTGAAAATGTTTTTTTCGTTTTCAGGAAAGAAAATGCCTCATTTCTACATAAGTCAGCTCTTTTTCCCTGACAGACACAAATAATTATAAAGAATAAATATTAAATTAATAACTTTCCACGCATGTGTGGAAAAAAGAAGTATGCACACCCTGGGAAGAAAATATGTTATTTTAATCTACATGTTTGTCAGTCTTGAACGCGGGTTGAAATAACACATTTTCTTTCCTAGGTTCACAATATACTATTTTAAATAGCATTTCTTTTTGTAAATAATTGTTTTTAGACCCTTAAAAATGTCAAACTTGACTAAATTGTAATGGTGGAACTGTTCTTGTTATGTTTGGTTCTTGGACTAGCAAAAGTTATTTAATTTTTTAATAAACCAAGCAGAAAATCTTATTCTAATACATACAATATATACTATTTTAGAACATTGATGATGAAAATGTAAGCATAACATACACAGTTAATGGAGTTTTACAACCCACTGCCATCATAGTACCGCGTTCTGAGTTTCCTCAAGAAAATTTTGCCCTATTTCCTCATGTGTTGTGCAGAAATTATGCTTACGAAATTAATTTTGGTGCCAATGAAGCACCTTGGTTCCCTCATCCAGAGGAACTAAATGATTACCAGTTTTTGCAAGCTGTAGAAGATAAAGTTACTGGACCTACAAGACCCGAAAAAAGGAGTGACTGTGAAGTAAGAATGTTAATACCTGTTACATATATAATGCAGTAATGTAAAGCAATATAAAAAATATATTAATTAAATTTATTTTGTTACAAATGTTGTGTGTTACAATAGTAAGATTTTGGATTAGATCAATCAATAAGTTTGTTGTTCTACATTTTAACTAATAGTATAATACTGGTTTTGTTTTAAGCAACAAAAAGGCTCTTGGAGCAAATTTAAAGAACGCATTTTTGTATTCTTAATAAAAAATATAAGATTTTTTAACTTTGTTGTTTTAAAATTATGTATTTTATAGGTTATTCTCATGGTTGGATTACCAGGATCTGGTAAAACTACATGGGTCCGGAAACACCTCGAATCTACAACTGATAAATCATACACTGTTATTGGAAACAATCCTATTTTTGAGAGAATGACGGTAAGTACAGTAGCATTATAGTTTGGTTTTATATTTACCTGATAACAGTGCACCTAATCCTGAAAAATAATATTTGATAGAACTATCAGAAGTTAGTTTAGAAATTTTAAAATAAAATGCCCAATGACAGGGTTACTTTAGTAAAAAATATGGGTAGAATACAATATATTCTTAACCTTACTTACACTTCACAGCTTCAGAAAATTATTTATTGTAGTATTTATTAATTTAAATTTTTCAAGTATAGTTAAATTACTGATTTATTTTATTTGTAGGTTGATGGTCAGCCCTTAAAAAGTCGTTTTGGTGGTTCCTGGAAGATTATGGTTGATAAAATTCAGAAATGCCTGAATATATTGACTGACCTCGCATCTTTACGCAGAAGAAACTTTATCATCGATCAGGTAAACTTTTATGTAAATAAAATAACTAACATCGTAAAAAATAAGGTAGACGGTAATGTTGTACATTGGGGTAATAAAATAAAGTGACGTATTGTCATCTTCAATAAACAGTAAGTATAGTCCTTACAGGTTTTAGGTGCTGTCATTGGTGGTGTAGTCTTCAGGCTAAGGTAACATTTTAATCAATAAGGTCAAGAACGTCGAGGGATGCATTTTTCTCAGCAAGCATTATTATAAACTTTATTTAGATTATATTTCAATGTTACATACTTTTTTTACCTGATTTGGGGTGATAATTTTATAGCATTAGGAGTGATTCTATGTAGTATTTGCCGCCCTGTATTAGCTCCATTACATCAAGCAGGTTTAAAATTCATCACTGGACAACATCACAATAGTTATGAAGTATATGCGTAAGTAAGCAAAACTTAAAGTATATTTTAAATATTGGGTATACGTATGTACAACTGTGTGCGGGTTCCTGAACCTTTATTTTAAAGGTTGTTTGGGGAGTGGGAAACAAACAAGTGAGTTAGAACAACTTTTTTTATAGTGACCAACCAGGATTCTTCAGGGCGCAAGGACAGGGGTGATTCCTAGAGAACTAGGACTTTATTCGGTCAGTACACATTAATTTTGATTTATATATATTTTGACTTGAGAACAACACCATCTTCGTCAGTCATTGCACTTGTGACTAGGATTAATAACGTAAATATGTGTGATCTTATTTTAAGTTTTAATGCTTGCTGGGAAAATTTTAGTCTTTAAGTTAAACAGGTTAGTATTTTCAAAATTAAATTTTGGCAGTTAACATGGGAGTAAAGCAAGATACTTTTACGTATGTAGTTCCTGCAATTTGGATGGAATTTGACTACAGCAGAACTAGTTGTTATAATACTAATATTGTCAACATTTGTGTTGCTGAATAAGCTGGATATTATAGTACAAAGAAGATTTTAGTTTTATAGTTCAATAACAATATGCATTTTGCAATGTTTAATCATAAACACGAATTTACCCATGTTATTAACACTGCCAACTTTTTTCTTCAAGCCTAATAATTTTAACCTATTTTTAAGCATCTGGAAAGGTATGTTTTAGTTATTAAGAAATATAAATCGGCCTCACTTAACGTCAAATTTTGATGTGTTTAGGGCGGTTGTATTGCAGTTGTTACTATTGACAATATTAGGCCACTTACATGTTAAAAAAAAAATGTTTGTATGGAAAAATAATATTGATAAACTTTTTATTTAGGAAAATCTAGCTATTTGTAACCATGATGATTATGATTAATATTGGATGAGAAGAGTTTGTTGAACAATTTCTCTGTTAATTATTTATGACCCTATACACTAAGTTATAAGTATTAGCACAAAAAAGCCTGGTGCTTCAGTACAGTGAAGATAGCACCACAACTGGTGCGTTAGTCCATTAGTAATGATGGCGGGGTGGTTGAAAAGGTTTCTTACAATCCACAGTATATTACTATATTATGTTTAAAATATAGTCTCATTATAGCACAACCATTATATTCTCAGGAAAGAAAATAATTTAGTTTAGGTTAGCTTGTCATTATTTAATTTTCTAGATAAACAGTTCGGCAGATCATAGTAACGTTTGATGTATTAACTATTTTATATTAAGTGTGGCATATTTTATAAATGGCAAATTTTAATCCAAATATGGCTGGATTATACTTGTGTGTGTTTTTTAGAAGAAAAGTATTTTATTTTTGTAATAAATAATGGGATGGCTATAATAAGAAAATTATTTATGTAAAATCATTTTATTGACTAAGAAAGGCCTCATATTTAAAGTTAGTTTGATCATATAATTCTCACAGTAAAAGAGTGAACCTGTAAAGAAATGAAAAATAAACTTTAATATCTTAGCGATAAGTGATTGGTAATCAAGGTGCTTTGAATTTTAAACAAATATTTTTTGCCCTCTAAATAGTGACATATATTATATATATATATATATATATATTATATATATATATATATTATATATATATATATATATATATAAAGTAATATGTAGTTTAAAATATATATATATTATTATATATATATATATATATATATATATATAATATATTATATATATATATATATATATATATATATATATATATATATATATATATATATATATTATATATATTATATATATAATTTTTAGGATATTGAATATAAATTTTTACGGAAGAGACATATTAGAAAATAATTGCAAAATTTCATCGAAAGTATTTTGTTTTACATGTCTAATTTTACCAAAATTTCTAGATCAAAATATTAATCATGTCCGTTTTTTTAGGAATCCATGAAAATCGACGATAAATAATTTTTGGTGTTAATTTCATTACATATTGCACAAGAGTCGTTTTACACATTGTAAAATTTTGATAAAATTTTAGTAAATTTGTTAATTACACAGTCAGTTGGTAGTTTTACCTGAAAAGTTTTCCGGGAGTTTTAAAAATTGGCAATTTAATAGATTTCGATTTGCTTTCCGAATTTCAACTTTGTCACCTCGTAGTATCTTAGCTGCTCGCGCTGCGATATTAAAAAATGGCGTTTAAAAGCAATTTTTTGACAATATCTCCTTGTAGACTCATTTTACGATAAAAACATTTATATTTAAAATTAGACTTAAGAAAATCTCCTTCAATTTATGTAACAACCTTTTTTTTCGTAAAATCGATAGTTTTTGCGTATGAGCGCCGTAAATTGTATTACCTTGAGGTAGAGTAATCCACATGCAATGTACTATTCCGAAATTTAACGCATTCTCCTTTGTTTCGCTGTTCTTGATGGACCACGTGTTGCGAGTTCATGGTTTTTAGTACTGTAGGCGATACGTCACAGACCAAAATTTCTTCCACATTATTCGCGATGGGATTATCAGTTTCTTCGGAATCATCTTCGTTCTCGATTTCACCATACATTTGCTCAACAGTCTCTGTTTCTTTCTCTTCATCTCTATCTTGTGATAAAACTTGCTAATTATCACAGGTACCACTGCAATTCGTGCATATAACGGAGCACTTTAACCAAGCTTTCCTGCCCGTTCTTGTTTCTTTTCCATCCCCATTGCACTGCATTTTGTTTATTCCCATACCACTGCTGAACCTGGTGATAGGTTCGTAATTAATGTTGTGCTGCTGCTTCTGTTGGTGTTAGCGGAGCAAAATATTAAATTTACTTTTATATGCTTATGTTGTGAAGCATGTATTCTATGGTTGTTTAAATACATACTTTTCTTACTTTTTACATTACTGTAACCATAAGAAGCTTTGGCAAGGATCTCAAGATCAGCATTTGGATTTTTTAGAGTACCTGGATAACCTCGTTTAAATCTGGATTGTTTCGGATTACATTAATAAATTTGATTTTTCTCTGATTAAAAGAGTACAGATGTCGTATCACAGCTATTAAAGGCATGCAATAATAAAATATTATTACGGCTGTTTTATCTAATATTTTTTGTTGAGTATATTTGTTGCAAAATTTTTCCTATTCCTGGTTTGAGAATATATATGTTTGAATGCGTAGATAGAGCCGTTAAAAGAATAAGATCTACATTTTCACCGACAACTATTACGAAATCGAATGCCGATGAAACGCGTATTGCGTCATGAAGTTCTCAGCTTCAAATTTTGCATTCAACATTTTAATGAGACGGTTTGCGATTTGCTACATTTTCCGGATATCCTTCAAAAAGGATAATGGCATTAGATGTATAGTTCGATCGAATGTATGTAATGTATTTATTGCAAATGGATGAAAACGATTTACCCCGATGCCAACAAATGTAATCAGTTAAGTTTAAATGTCATGTCTTGGCTCTTGGCGTAGATATATAATAGTTTGCGGCGCTCGTACACCAAAACTATTGATTTTTCCAAAAGAAAATTTATTACATAAATTGTAGGAAATTTTCTTTAGTTTTATTTCGTTTTAAATTATTTTATCGAGATATAAGTCAAAAAGGAGATATTGTCAAAAAACTGCTTTTAGGCGCCATTTTTCTAATAAGGCGGCGCGAGCGGCAGAGATACGAAGTGACAAGTTGAAATTTGGAAAGAGACATCGAAACCTATAAAATTACCCATTTTCAAACCGCCGGTAAACTTATCAGGTAACCTTTTTTAAAAACTGAATGACTGTGCTATAATAGTACGTTAATTTGAATACTTCTAAATTTCAACAAAATTATTGCTACAGTTCAAGTGATTTTTCATGCGTACACACGCTTTGTAAACAGCTCTTAATGGATTGGTACAGAATAACCTGAAAAGGTAAAAAATGTATAAATACAAAAAAATATATGTTTAAATTGTCAGATGTAGGTGGATAAAAGAAAATTTTAATATTTGGTTGTTGCAATGGTTCTTTTTTAATTCTATGTTTATGGAAATAAAATGGTAAATAATGAAAAAGATCGCAGTGGTCAAAATGTGGCTACAAGAAAGAACGGAAACTCCTCTTCTATTTTAAGAGCGAAAATATAATATATTCATGATTGGCTCTACAACTTGTATATCTTCGATTTTCATATACATTTACGACTTGCTTTGCCCTTCCACTATTCTACTCCAAGAGCGTGATCGCGGTGCAGTGCAATGTCCGAACCGTTTTTCACACTTTTTGCCAAACGTATTGTAACTTGATAAAAGTCAGAGTGGTAAAACTTTCTGTTACCTTCAATAAACTTTTGGTTGTTAGAGTTAATCCCACGACTAAACTCAGCTTAAGTCATAAGAAACAGGAAGGTCATTAACACACATCCTCGCTCTCTTTCTCACCCCCCTCTTGCTCTCTTTATTTCCCCCCCTCTCGCTCTTTCTCACCTCTCTCTCTCTCCCCTTCTCTTTTTCCCCCATCCCTCTCTCTTTCCCCCCCTCTCTCACTCTCTCTCTTTTATGTTAAAAGGGCACCAGTACAAGTAATATAGGATCCTAGATTATAGATTATGTTTTAAGGTCTTGTACTACCTTTGGATTTACTTATTGGGTAAACTTGGAATCAAACATTGATATTTGGTCAAATCTATTATACGAAATATATCATTTTTTTAAAATCCTATCTTGATCTGGTCAAAATTATACAGTTTTATGTACTTATACTCACACACTTTACATATTCTAAAAGTCTTACTACATTTAGCGCATTAACTTGACTTGGATCCAAATCCACAATTCACTGCTCCGAGACAGTTTCAGCTCATGCAGTAGGACACAAACTTTAGTACAGATTTTGGTTTTTAGGTTTTTATGCATCACTTTTTAACAGGTAGCACTGGTGGTTTCCTGTTAAATTATAATTACAAAAAAAAAATCTGTAAACTATGCTACTTCTTGGGCGATTGAGAAGTTCAAAACCAAAATATGCTGACATCAGAGAGCAACTACATCCCCATTAAAAATAGGACGTTGAACAAAACTGTCCAGGCTTTAAGCTTAATGAAGTAGTTTTAGGAAAAAGAAGGAAAAAAATAATTAATTTAATTAAACAGGTACTCATACAACGGTATGCAACCAACCATACTTGATAGGGCAACCTATCCAGAGCGATTTATTTGTCTGATCTGGAATTGTGCAGTTTTTACCTAATAAAAACTATTGAAACAATTAGATATAATAAAATCTTAAGTGACCATTAGCTTACTTGAAAGTTAAAAAAATGACAAAGAATCTGAAGCATTGACTGATTTTTGTACCTTATATTGTAACATACAAAAAGGAATGTTACAGTATATGAAAATCGAAGATATACAAGTTGTGGAATAAAAGATAAGGTTTATTAATCCGTTTACTACATTTAAATCGGAAAATTACATTAATACGCTGAATAGTCCAAAATATCACTGCAAAAAATTTAACTGCGATTTTGAACCACACATCGGGCAGCATCTGATAAAAAAACAGAATAGCAAAAATCTCTAAACTATGCTACTTCTTGAGCGATTAAGGCACTGACTGATTTAACTGCACAGCTGACCGTTACGTGCCAATGCGGTGACTTTTCTAAGTCACAGCAAACGCCATTCGCGTGGTTATTTTGGCTTGTTTTAAAATTGGCAATTGAAACAGGAAAAAGTTGCTTTATTTAACATCTAGATTTTTTGGTTGTGTGAAATCCCACTATGTGCTTAGGATATTGCAAGAAAAAACAATTTAGTAATTGGAAAACATATTTTAGGAGGTTTGATAATTGACACAAAGTTTAATTGTGAACGCTATTTAATTAACTAAAAAAATGTTTTAGAATTTGCATTTTAGGTTTATAAAAGCCTATTACCATTTTTTGGAGCAGAACCAATTTGTCTAATTTAGCTTATATTTTATGTAGTTTTTATTGATTTTTCATTTAAAATAAATGTTTTTTATATTGACAGAGTTATTCTGTAAGGTAATTCGGTTAAGAGTGTAAAAACAGCATTTATTGGGGTGAAAAAGTTTAACATTAAAAAATTATTTTTTTAAGAGTATGGTTTTAAGCGGGAGGCTGGTAATCCGGGTGAAGTGTAAATGTGGATTTGTTAGTTGATAAAATCCTATTTTAAAATTGTTGACTTTTTATACTCTCTTAGTATGCAAGACGTGGGTATTACACCAATTCTTCAAATAGCAAGTGAGTGACTAAATTTAGGGGCAATGTTCTCAGCAATATGTCATGGGTCACCAAAGGTGATCATGTATGTCTAAATACGTAACAGCTGCACTTCTATAGGGACATAGACGTTTAACAGTTTTAATATTCATATCATGGAATACCACAATCCTCGGACTTAGATTTTGCTAAGAACAATTAAGCAATAGCTTTTGAAAAGGTAGGTAGTAAAACATGTTTTTAAAATGGCATTATAAGATCACTTTTATAATGAGTTATTAGAAGGGCAGATTTTAACAGTACACTGTTTTTAATCCAGAAATGTTGATGCCATTGATGACAATTTACTCTTGTTATCCTCTACGCCTGCGATGAATATAAAACACTGCAGTCAATAGATTAACACATTTGTAATAGTTTCAGAGTACTGCAATTTAAAAATCCATTAAATAATTTTACTAGTGTTATGAAATATGAAATCATAAGCCGATTTACCGTGTATTGCCAGAGCGAAATAATATATTAATAATGGTCGTTGCAGAAGTTACCTTTTAGACAATTCCTTTAGGTTTTGTTTTATGCCCTGGGTTATAAATAAAAAAGTGAGGTCTTTACGGCCGAGTGATGATCGCGTTGTTAAATTTAGCAATGAACTTAGCAATTGTTAAAAGTTAACGGTTTGGAATGTTTAACAAAATGTCAGGTTTTGACAGGTTGCCTAATAAAATCATTGAATAACACTGACAATGACGTTTTGTTAAACATTCTAAACCGTTGTTAACTTTTAACAATTGCTAAGTCCATCGCTAAATTTAACAACGCGATCATCACTCGGCCGTTAGTCGAACATGTAAATCTATTTATTTTATCTTCAGTTATTTACTCTTTCGTTAGTTTTTATTTATCAGCTAAGAATATCAAGCCAATCGGTATACCTCATAGCGAGTGAGAACTACTGTATTGGCACCGTGCGCGATGACAACGACATCTGACGGCTGCATTGCTTCAAAGCCATGGGAGAGCTGTAAAATTACTTAAAATATTTATTTATTTTTCGTAAATAAACCTGGTCAGCACTGTAAAACTGAAGTGCAATATTAATGGTGAATAAACAATTTTAAAGCTTAAAAATTAAGTATAAAAAGTGTGCTTTTAATAAAAAAAAGTTCTTGAAGTTTTGTAGAATTAAAGTCGGTTCCTTCGTGCTTCGAAACAAACTTGCTACATACTTAGCCATGGAGACATTGTCCTAATAAGCGAAGAAATCCTATCAATTTGCAGGCTATTTATGAATTAACTAACCTATTAACTAAGACATTCTTATTACCTGACACGGATAAACCACGACATGTAAACAATCGTTTTAAGTCCCGGAAATGTATAAAATTTGCAGTTACTATTTTTGCCAGTATTCTTACATTTAACTACACAACAAGGAGCTCTGCACCATTTTTAATATTTTTATCTAATTGTTTACATTTGAATCAAGCATGACTTGACGAAAAATTTGAACACAGCGAGCCCTGCAATCGATTCATGCTGGATTTAAGTGTTAATGAAGTAGTGTAACAATTCGCTACAAATTAAATATCGGATTTAATTTAAGCGACAACTTAATATGACAAATAGAATATGTTAGTTCGCTAAAGAGCTATTTCTCTTTCAGCTTCGTAGTGAGGTACCCATAGGTACAAAACCTAAAAGTATGTATAAGATAATATTTCAGATATTTCGCTTTCAAATATTATTGTAGATATTGCGGACGATTAGCTTATAGATCCGTCTACTATGCCAGATTCTGTTTATCTAGAAATTTAAATAGTATTTCGTTGCCATTTACATATTTATTGAATTTTCTAGCATTTTTTATAGGAAACAACATCAACATATAGCCCTGCAGGGGTCGGCCACAACTGTAAGTAATATCGATGTTTATAATTAGCATCTACGAAACCACATGCCGCTTAAATGGTGGGAAAATTAAACTACATTTGTTTATATTTTCCTTATTTCTCTGTGGGCTATAGCAATTTGGCTATAAATCATATTGAAGACCAGTAAAATTGCATAGATATGCAATCGTAAGTAATGTAGAATAAGAATAGGCTTATGTTGTAATCACCCCATATAAAATATTTATATATCTCCAAGTGTAGATACAGTGATATTTAAAGTGTTTTATAAATATGTATATAAAATTCCCGTGTTGTAACTGAGCTGAATTTGTCCTTGAACCTGCAATACACCCGTTTTAAACACTTTTTTATTTGACTCCATCGAAATTATATAATTAAAGCCGTATGACTGGCGATAACTAAATTATAAGCGTTATGGCAGACGAACGTGTTCCCGAATGCACAGCGCCGCAAACTGCGGGCCTTCGAGGGTTTCAAGAGAAAAGCCATTTGCGTGATATGCGATGATGAGGAGCACGCCCGTAGACAAAAGGATCACCAGAACGACTATGGTAAAAGTGTACCGGAGAGCACCATGCTCGACCTTAAAGGTAGATATATCTATTTTGTTGGTGTAACATTTTTTTTTATTTCAGACTTATTGCTTTCAGTATTTAGAAATAAAATGACATGACATTGAAGGAAAAAAATGCTTGATGTTTTTAATCCTAATGAATTTAGAAGTCATAACTTATAAACAGATCTTAATAGAATTAGCCAAATTTGCATCTTGTATTATCGTACCAGAACCATACTATTTTATGTCTAGTTTTTCTTAAGGACCTTTAATAATAATATTTTACAAATCTGAGTATGTTTACTTGTTTTTTACATACAAAGTAGGTTTCATTCTGTCCAATAGATTTATAATATCCAATACTATTAAAGTTAGTTAAGTATGTTATACGATTTAAATGCATATTTCGGAGCGTGAACAATCATTTGAATTTGTAAGTATGATAGTTGAAGATAGTATAAATGTATCTACTGATTTTATGCAAAAAAATTAAAAAAAAACAAGTAGGAAATTGCCACTATTGGTACGGAAAAAGGTAATAAAATCTTTTGCTACTCGGAATACAGACCTTTTTTTAAAATAGACTTAAAATAGTTTGGTTCAACAGTACAAATATATTTTAAGAAACATTAGGGGTAATGTAATATTGTATTTAATAAAAACCAGTAAGCAATATTTCTACAGAAAATTACTAAAAATAGTAGTAAAAATTAGTCTTTTAATGTCATTTGTCACCATCATTTCTCTTTCTAATTAATTTTTATTTTGTTATTAGAAAAGAAATTATAGTAATATGAATGGCTTTGGAAAGTTGATTATAAAAAAAAATGTTTAGTTACCTTCTGTTGGAAAGTTGCCTACTGGTTTTATTACTACATACAATATTATTTAAATTACCGTAAATGGATTAAAAAAGTTGAGCAAATAATAGCAAAACATTTATTATTATAAATTTACTGTAAAATAGTACTTTTTCGTTTTTCGCCGATATCTTAAGTTTTTTTAAATCTTTTTAATAGATTCCAAACTGTTTTCTGTCTTTATTTTTCATGCTTTTCATTTTAAAAATCAAATTAATAGCATCATGTATACTCCTAATGTCATACTTAAATTTTAAAATGGGTTACCAGACATTTTTAAGTGCAAAACTTTTGACTTGTATTGGTAAAAAAATGTACTAATAATGTTTTAAAAATATAATAAAATAGGGGTATTAAAAGCATAATGTTGTAAAAGTGTATCTTTTTTCATATTAAATTATTAATAAACTTATAAAGCTGGTAAGGTTAGGCCGCTGAATTGTACATAATCGACTGGAATACTCGCGACAACCGGCTATGTGACCGATGATATGTAATGCTCTTCTTCTAACATCTAAAACCGGTTTTGACTAACGCGCACTATCTTTATTTTTTGGTTAGGCTATGCTATATTTTGTAAGGTTAATTGTTTTCCGTCCCTTAATTAAAATCTGCTGATACGTACAGTGTACGCTATTCTTTTGTGTAGGCATATTGTGTTTATAGAAGAGTTTTTAATTAATTTTATCCAGTTTTTAAAATTTTAAATTGTTTTTTAGTTTAGAATAATTCAGGCAAACGGTATTTACATTAAAACTGCTAGACAAAAAAGTAAACTAGTCACTACAATTGTTTTCCAGTTATGGATATTTGCTACCACTGGTTTAACATTGACAACAGCGAACCGACTACATAACTCAAAGTTATATATTTTTAAAGCTTTTTACGAGCACTGTAAGGGCTTTCTATTTTTAAGAACATTTTGCGGGTCTTTTGTGGGTTTTTAACGAGATACTATATTTAATATCTGCTTTATAATTCTAAGGGTTTAATAATTGGTCACAGCTGTATGATCGGTTTAACAAAAGAAAATGTATTTTAAAAGTTTAAGTTAAGTTTAGTTTAAGTTAAAAGGCACATCAGCTAAGCTAACTGCAAAAAGGGAATTTTTAAATTTGACCTCAGATTAATTTAAAAAAAACATAAATTTCTGCTGTATTGGAGCATATGTATATAACTAAAAGCTTATTATTTTGAGAAAAGTAACTGAACCTGGTTACCCCCTTGGGTAAACTTACACTGTTCATTAAAGGTTTTGCGAATTATGGCCTTCCAGAGCTACAGTTAAATAGTAATTTGCATTTTATATTTTCTAAACTCTCAATTTGCAGTTTAACCTCCTCAGGTCAGATTTTTAACTTATTAAAAGGGGAATGGGCTACTAGCAGATAGGACAAAGTTAAACCAGCGTTCATCAGATTTTTCGGTTTAAAAAGTTAATAAGCTAAGGTGTACTGGTCGTTCGTGAAACTGTTATCTGGTTTGATGTATTGATGACACCAAGCAAACCACAGATTGCCGCAGGCAATATTCAGCCTTAACAAAATCTTACCGAACCCATTCTCATCTATTCAGTTTTAAATATCTGCATTAGCTTTCTAGGGTTAACATTGAATTTATAATAGGCTTAGCATCTAATAAATGATATGTACTGCTAATTTGTCACCAAGGAATCTTGATACGGACCCAAATATTATTTTATCACTAGTAAATATTTTCACACATTGCGATAGTTACAGGCTCGGCTAACCTTTAGTCCAGTTCGCCTTATTTTTTTTTTTTTTTTAATTACGAGCATTAACTGAATCATGATGTTTGCTTGTCTGACCAAGAATTTTAAATTTTTTATACATTTTAATAAATATTTATTAATATTACCGTGATGATAATGTTACGACATCAGCATTTATAAATGCAGACCCACAATCTTTCCCGTAATTAACATTCATCAGTTACATCATTATACCAACAATACAATCGGCCTGCGATGGTCCTGAGCCAGCAATTCCGATAACATGTCTGAGTAGAAAAGTGAAAAATAAGTTGCTCTCAAAATAGTCATACTAAAACCCTACGCCATATTATGTTGGTGCAAACAAATTGCAACTCGGCGGCTCTTTTGAGGTAAAAAAAAATATAACTTTAAATATTACTCTTTGAACCAGCAATACAGTTACCAACTTTTAGCAGATTACACCTACTTAACTCGTCGACTCTATTGATCCAATAACAATATTATGCTTTGTTATCTTATTTTTTACTTTGAAACCAACCAGCATACAGCAATTTTAAACGTTTTCATTTGCACAACCTTTAAAAGGGAGTTAAAATTATTATAACATATTTTCCAAAGCAGTTGAAAATCGAGGTAAACCTATAGTGTCGCCAAGAAGCCGTAAATATTTATAAACATGTAATCTGCCGCCATAAAATGTCTAGTGTGGTTAATTGATAAAACTTCTTCCATATTAAAATTTTGATGCTTCTGGAAATACAGATTTATGTTTTGTTTAAACCTCTTATGTATTACTTTTGCTAAAAAAAACTAAATTTATAAAATTTATGCACAGAAAAATATCAGATTTACAAATTTACGCTGAAGATGGATAATCAGAATATTACGTATCGTGAATTAAACAATACTATTGTAAAATATTTAAAACTCTCCATATATTTTAGCCCAAATGGTACTTCCGCAGAAGTGCGAGTGGCTAGAAGAAATCGAATTCACAGACCTGAATGAGGAAGATTCTAAGAAAAAGCTTAAAGAGTATGCTGAGGAAGCCAATAAGAAAGGTTATTTCAGAAGATGGCATGCTCGTGCGGATGATAAAAGTAAGTTAAAATTATATAGGGGATAGAGTTTTACATACACATAATTATTTTAATGACTGATTATTCCCAGATAGCCATCGTGGATAAAATTAGCCGGGAATTTGCCTCCGCAAATTGTCGGTAAATTGTACGGTATTTGACTATAAGTTTTGCTGGCAATTTACATGCAATTACCGGTGGTAGATTGTCAACAACTTGTAGGCAAACTTGACTCAGTAACGAATCGTCATTAACTTAACGTCTAGTTGGTAACAACTACTGATAAGTAATTTTTGTTCAGATACACTGGCTATCTGGGATTTTTAAAAAACAGGTAAATACATCGAGGATAACGCAAACTGAGATATACGTTCAACTATCCCTTTTCTTTTTCTTGATCTTAGGAAAAAAAATATGGTTGTCGCTTTCAAGGGCCAGCGACTACTAACTGTCGTTAAGCACGGTCAAGTTTGGTGTTTAAAAAAGGATAATGAAGTCCGTTATCTAACCATATGAATTTATCTCCGAAGTAATAGATATTACTAATTTATGCAAAGAACAAGACAAAAACCAAATCCAAAGCGAGTTAAAGCATACGACCTGTATGCATCATAACACATTACATTCTTATGTATTGCATTACATTGTTTTGACGTGGAGTTGGTGCTGTTATGTTCCTATTCGGCAATCATAGAAAATCTTATAAAGGCTACTTTATAACAAATCAGATCCAACAAGTCATAAAAAATGTACAATTATGCACTGAACCAAAAGAGGCAGTGGTTTGACTTGCTTTTGAGTTGGTTTACGTAAAGTGTCAAGAGATAAACTTTATTCGTGGGCTGAATAGGTTATTCATCAGATTGTTCTAATTTATCCACCTGAAACCTCTATTTAAAAATAAAAAAAATTACTTTTATGATATTTATGAAATAGTTTTGTACTAATGAAATAAATCTAAACATAAAAGTATTGGGCCGTAGTGATGTTCTCCTTACTTTGTGCTGTGAACATTTCTAAAATTATGTAGTTCATACAGTATATTCATCATATATACGACATATGTTTCTTCAAACTGTTTATTGCATTATTAGGAAATCAGCGAAACCGTGATCGCAGAGGTTATGGTGGTGGCCGATATGACAGATTCCCTCAGGGCGGTTGGAACAGACCTGGTGCAGGAGGCGGCTGGGGCCGTGACAGAAGAGACAACAGAGGACCACCACCACGACATGATCCCTGGAGACAGCCAGCAAGAGGTATGTGTTAAGAAATTTTAGAGTAAAAATATTAACATCAATTTTCTCCTAACGAGATCAATTGCTTATTTAATTAAATACAAAAAAATGGTAAATACGGAGGTTCTATTGCCTGTAGTTTAATTTTTTTAAATCTAATTTTGCAATATTCAATATTTTTTAATGGAACTCCTATGCTGTATGCAGTATATATTATATTTCTAAATATTACAAAGAATTTCGGGATTATTGTAATAAAAAGAACCAAATTCAACTGTCTTCGAAATATGGCGGCATTAAAAGTGACTAATTGAAGCATGTTACTGGTTATAAAATTAAAATAGTTTTACTTACAGCAAAACAAATTGCATTTTCTTGTTTGGTTTTTTATTTATTTTTTTTCTGAATAGAAATGCATTACTAAATATCTAACACACAATTTAATAAAATTTTGTTATTGGTATTCAAGAATACAAAATGAAAAACCATTTTTAAAAATTTACTTGACATCTATCTTTATTCCTTTCTGTTGGGTTAAATAAATGAGATGGATGGCAGATTCAGTTATTGCAAGTTAAATGTATTTTCACGCTTTCACAGTCTCTCTTACTCGACATCAGTATGATATTGATACTGCTGATAAATACTGAGTCTTAACTGTTTTACTTTTTTTGTGTAAGAGCCATAATTATCTTCAGGTTATTTAAAAAATTACTAGCAGTATTTTCATTTGATTTAAATTAAATTAATTTTAGGTCCAAGGCCTCTAGAACGTGAAAGACCTCGTGATAGTCGCAGTGGAGGATATGGAGGTGGCCGTAGCCAAGGTGGTGGACGTAATATCAGTGTTTGGCAAAATAGTGGCAGCGGTGCTTGGGGCAGTGGTAACAGCCAAGGAGGTAAGTAGAACAAAAGTCAAAAACCTTTTAAAAATCATAAAACAAAGCAAAATGTAAATAAGTTTAATTTTAATTATTGTTTTATTTACATTTTTAAGTTTATTTTATATCTTGAAAAGGTTGAAATGTTGATAATTTTTTATTGTTTATGCACTCTGCTAATGCACATATGCCGACCTGAACTGATGCAGTTTTTTTAAAATTTTACATAGAAATGATAATTTTCTTATTTTTATTTCTTGATTTAAGAAACGAAAATCGGTAGCTTTAATAGAAATATTAGTTAAATTTGGTAAAATGAAATCAAAATCCTTCTGCGCAGTTAGTTACTAAGGTGGTTTCTATAGAAAAACTTATGAGAAAAAAAAACATATTTATCATCAAAAACCTAATTAAAAATTAAAGGCTAAACTAATTTTAAATGACTTGTGAATATTTTAAGAAACATTTTTTGAAATAATTTACTAATTATTATATTTTCACTGTGGCCAAGAAACTCTTGCGACAAAAAGTTATGTATTTAGCCCAAGTATCCCAAAGTTTAATTGCAAATGGCAATTATTAGCGACAAAGTTTAAGACATATTTTAGTAAGGATGATAATGTAAATATTGCAGATACAATATTTACATTAGTACTAAATTTAGGTCTAATAGAGCTTATACATGTTATAACGATTGCTATTTAGTTGCATAAATATATCCAGCTAAGGTCACATGCCTTGTCTTCCAAAGTATTTTGATAAATAGTATTGATAATCTTGATTTTTAGGTTTTTTTTTTAGTATAATTTAGTCTCAGTAAGAATATGTTTTTATATGAATTTTCCCCTAGGTTGGAATGCACAAATGTATGGTTCTCATGGTTATGGTGCATGGTCTCAAGGACAAGGAGGCTGGAAATTTGGAGGTCAAAGTGGATATGGTAGCGGTGGTGGTCAAGGTGGCTATGGTAATAGCCAGGGTGGCTATGGCGGAAGCCAAGGTGGTTATGGCGGAGGCCAAGGAGGTTATGGAAGTGGCCAGGGATATGGACAACAAAATTGGAATTATTATGGCCAGTACAGCCAACAACAAGGCTGGGGTAACAGTCAGGTGAGATAATAGTTAAATAGGAATGAAATGGAGTATATGTAACTTAATACAAGATAAAATTTATTGGAATTTTTAAATAAAAATATTTTATTTTCAACCTGCAATAATAGCAGTACAAAATAATAGAATATCCCAAAATTTTCTTAATGCTTTGTTTGTTAACGACATATTTATTAAAATAAAATAAGTTAATTAGTAAAGGATTTTTTTAGGAAAAAGGTTATAATTTCTTTTTTTAAACTACTTAAAAGTTTTTTATTATTTGGTACTAGTGCAATGTTAAAGTTTTAAAGTCACTATTAGTCAATATATTTGCCGATAAGAATGGTAGTTTGAATGTGATAATAAATAACAACTTTTAATACAGGAAAAATCTATATTTAAATTTTAAATTTAAGTCTAGGCAGTGTATCTCTGTACTACCCAAGGATGTACCCAGTCAGTACAGTAAACCATTTTCATAAGAGATTTTAAAAAAGTTCATTGTAGTCTGTAGTCTGTCATAAACCATTGCCCTAATTTTGAGTCGCTAAAGTTAATAACCAGTGATTTTTAAATTTACAAGCTACTTATAAAAAACCGTCGTAGTATTAACATAAATGCACTGTTTTTTGTTTAAAGATGTTAAAGATAACTGAGCCAGAAATGAGCCTATTATTTTAAAAACAGTTTCTGCAGTCCTTGCTGTGACATATAATTTTCACCAATAATTAGTCTTTGACTTTTATTATGATTTAAGTCCTTTTAGATACTTACATTGTTCTGTCCAATTGTATATAAAAAAAAATTGGCTTTAAACAATATGTTTGCGTATTTTTGCTTTTGCACTTAGTTCTGTACCAAAATCTGACAGTCAAAATGATTTTATTTAAATAGTTTTAAGAAATTACTTTTTTCTGATAGCAAAACATTATCAGAATCAATTATATTTTACCAATGTCTTAATTTAGCTAATAGAGAATATCAGACATACAAAATAGGTATTTAACATATTGTCTTTATTTCTCTTTTCCAGAAAAGGAAATAAAAACCGCCATCCAACGAGTACCCCTCACTTTCTAATTTCTTAATAACTAATATCAGTTTAATATAGACCTTATTAGTACAACGGTATTAAAATCTAAATATATTGATTCTGGTAATTGGCATTTTTGCGATAAGAATCATCTATGTAACATTCTGAATCTAAATTTGATTAATTCTTTAAAAATATAAAACTTTTTGCACATTTTTTAATTCAAACTTAAAAATGAGGGGTTAAAATGGCAGTTTTACAATTAGGCTCAGATGAAAGGCAAGGCTGGTGGACAACATGCAAACTATAGTCAACAAGATTGGGCTCAATATGCAAAGCAGTATGCGCAACAACAGCAGGCCATCTCTAGGAGGAAGTAAGGTTATAATTTTTTATTTGAAGTAAAAACTAGAAATTTGATTATATGTATAACACTGAGCGAAAACAGCCGTAAAATAAAATTCTGCTTAATAAAGCATTAGTTTGCAGTGTTGAAAGTTGTATAATTAATTTAAATTTTATTATATTCTATAAAGGAGTTATTTTGTAACCCAGAGTACAACACTTTGAGAAGTTACATTTATCCTAGTTTCCTAGTTAATTCAATTTGACAATTATTGTGAGTTGTTGTCAATAGTGTCAACCGCTAGGACCATTGCCTCTCTGATGTTATGCATGTAATTGTCATCTGGCAATGTACCCGTCATTTTTCTAAATACTATAATTTATATATATATATATATATATATATATATATATATATATATATATATATATATATATATATATATATATATATATATATATATTTATTTTGCCAGTCAGACTAATGTTATATAAATAGTTAATATCCATTATTTATATTTAAAGCAGTATTATAGGTATTAATGACGTACCTACATCTGTTTTATACAGTGTGAGCCATAATGAACAAATACAATTTAAAATACAATATAGGGGGAGCTTGAAAAATAATAAAATGTAGCTCTGCATAAAATTATAGAAAAAGGAAGTAAAAATTTTTAAAACGGCAGGATTAAAAGCATGAAAGAAAGTATAGCATAAAAATCAAATAAATTTTTTTTTATATGAGGTTTAATTGATAAGAACTTTAGAAATAATGAAAAAAAAATATATTTTTTGTTTTTTTTTTCTAAATTATATCTTTTAGTAACCTCATTTTATAATTAAGGACATCATTTAGCTGTTAGATATCTTTTTTTATGCTCTTTAATTCTGGGGATTTAAAAATGTTAATTTTAAACATTTTTTCTATTGCATAGACATATTTTTGGGCAACCTTTATAATATTTCACTCCAATTCTGCTGACTAATAAATGTTGATTTTGAACATTAAGTGTATTCATATACACTTTTTCATATTTTTACGATAACCTTTATATTCAGTCAAAATTAGACTTTAGCAAACCTATTTTTCATCATTTACCATTTATCAAGGGATAAATTTTCTAAGAATATTAAAGAAGTTCTACTTACATCGCAAACATTATAGCCTACACTGTTTTAGTTGGCTGTTAGTATAAATAATGTATGTTATAAAAAGTCTTTTACTTCAAATTGTAATTTAGCATATTTTTAGTAAGATATTTGACATATTCTCCATCGATTTTACAGTGTGACTTTATAATTTGTAAATATTTTGAATTATTTTAATTTAAAAGTGTTTTTTTAAGTGGATTTTTGATTTTTTTTTAGTAAACGTGTATTTTGTTACATTTTTTAAATGTATTAGAATTTTTAGTTTTAATTTTTCTATTAAAGTGCAACAGTATAGGTACTTATTTAATAGTTTTTTGATATTTGTATTAATACATTTTTAGTGTTAAAATTAAAGGTATTGTATGTATATATTTAAATCATAGTACAAGAAATGAATCCATATTTCTTAACAACTTATAACTACTTTGTAATTTTTTACTTGGTTAATAAATGTTTTTGGATAGTTTCACAATTTGCTCCTTTATCAAAAGAAATAGTATTTAATCAAAGTAATGTCCTTTCACATAAAATTATTAACAATAAATGTAATATAAAATATTACTTGACAGAATTTAAAATAAAACCTGAATTTGATAAATAACATTAGTCTTATTTTATTCCCTAATGGATACTACGATTAAAAAGTCGGCCTAGCCAGGCGAGTTTGGTCAGATGAGTTACTGCAACAAACTGTGGAGTATGTATGGTATTGGCAAGGTGTGAAGTATATGGTGGGGACAGCTGAATCGATTGCAGCGCTCGCTGTGGGCAAATTTTTCAATAAATCATGCTTGATTCAAATATAAACTATTAGATAAAAATAATAAAAAAGATGTATAATAGTTTTTATGTGCTTAAATGTCAGAATACTGGCAGAAATAGTTACTTCAAATTGTATACATTTTCAACTGCTAGTTGGAAATTAGAAAAAAGGTCAAAATGAATAAATGCATTTAAAAGAAAAAAGTAGGTAGCCGAATGACGTTCGGGTTTCGAGGTTAGGCGAAGTTTCAAATTTGACGTAACAAGAAGAAAAACTTATGTTATGTTCCTTCTTTTCCTAAAGTTTTTTAATGATTTGTGAGTTTTTAAAAGAAAAAGATTCTTTTTAATAGACTAAGTAGTGTCTGTGTAGTCTCCTGTGCTTGTGAATAGGGAAAATGGCTATAAAGCCTTCAAGTAAGTAAAAAAAAAGCCCTAGACTCGTATGTTTTAGGTGATTTTTAACTTATCGGATCAGTTGCCGATTTTCGTCTAAGGTTAATAAAAAAAACTATTCATCAATTCAAAATAAATTATTATTTTTAAATAAGCCTGTTTAATATGCTACATTTTTAAATATATTTTTTATTTTTTATACTGACATTTGTAATATTATTTAACTTTCATTTGCATTAATTACACCGGATAACCTTATTCCTCAATAATAAGTTCTGAAAACTTTTTTTTATTACTCTTTTTATGCTTACTTTCTAAGCTTTAAAATTGTTTATTCACCATTGATATTGTACTTCACTTTTACAGTGCTGAACAGGTTTTTATATATTAATTTACGAAAAATAAATATATATTATACGTAATCTTACACCTCTTTCATGGATTGGAAGCATGATTTAATGCAGCCGTCAGATGTCGTTGTCATCGCGCACGGTGCCAATAGCAAATACTTAAGATTGCTGTTTAGTTTTTCATTTGTAACTTTAATTTTGATTAATATTTTATACATTTTCTTTTGATTTTTTAAAAATTTGAGTACTTGTTTTTCTTAACTTTTAAAAGAAGAATAGCGATTAAGAGGTAATTAACCCATAACTAATAGTTCATTTTTTTAACGTAATAACACTGCATACAGCTTAAACATTGCTTTGTAGGAGAGGGTTGTGTACTCATGAAATATGAATGCGTCACAGCATGCTCTAAGGCATAGATATATAAGCAAAGGGAGATATAACCGTTCATCCATAAATTGGCTTTTTTATGTATCAAAATTCATAATGTGTAAGAAAAGGACTTCCGATAAAAAAAATTCCCTGCAGGCAACGTCGCAAATGTTTAGCAGCGCAAAACGTGGCGGGCCACCAGTGGCGTAGTTCGTTTCCAAAAACTATTTATCTATAGAAAATTACTAAAGTATATTTATTTAGTATATTATCCAAAAATATCTATTTTATGAGACTCAGTCCAAATAAAGTGCCATGACAACTTTTTTGTTCTGTTTCAAGGAATGTGCAAGTAAATAAAACCTATTGGTTCAATACAATAATTAAACTTTATTTATCATATAAAGCGAGACTTCTGAAAACTGGCATTGTTAACCATACATAATAAAAAGCTTAAATCTGTTTTTTTAACTTTATCGCAATTGCCCGTGTTTTTATCTTCATCGCTATCCACCGATTTTTATAGATTTAATTGTATGTCATAAAAAGGGATAACAGATCATCTGACAGCCACCCTCAAAGTTCACTAATGAGATCAAAAACGCATGCAATACCATTTTGTAAAAGTGAGAGAGGGAAATTAATAGACCAAAAATGTTTAGTTCAGTACAAATATCAAAATATAATTGGGAGTTTTTAGGAAAATTAAAATTTGGGATTTGGATTTAAATAAAAAATCTATTTTTAGGACCCTTTCTTGTGAATAAATTTCATTTTTCTAAATTAAATAGGTATTTTTAACTTTTATGTTTTTAATGTTATTTGATTATGAGAAAAGGAAAAAGGTGAGAAAAAATATCACTGTTTTTTTGCATAGAATTTATTGTATTCAGTAACAATATTAAAGTATTCTTAACTAATCCAAGAATATTTAACTAACTATTCATTTCTATTTGGATAATATCACAAGGATCAAAATAATCTGAAAGATTTTGACAATTTGTGGTAACTGCATATTCTTTTCAAATCCAAGTAGGGAAAACCATTTTTTTGTCTCTCCGGGTCAAAGGAAACCTTAAACAAATTTTATAATAATTGAAATCATTCATATGCTATATTAATCTAATAAAAAAGTTTATAACAAAAACTATACCTTGATGGTTACTTTCAATCGATTATAAAATAATTAAACAATTTTTTTGTTAGTTATATAATTAAATTTTATGCTAAAATAAGTAAACAATCGTTAATCTGCACAAAAATATAACATAAAAGGTATTAACAACAAAATGTTATTTGTTCGCCTTGGTATTGCACGTCAATGAAGTGAAGTTTTATAAAAGAACTGTTTAAACTTACCTGTGAAACGAAAGATTTTTATTACAAGAATCCAGTTTTCCACAAACCTGGCACTTCACAACCATTTTTTAGTCTGTTTATTAAAAATAATACATAAAATATTAAGAAAATCCGGTAATTGTCTAGAAAGTGGCCGCAACTCCGATTTTGACCAAATTTGGCATACGGGGTTTTTTTGGGGCGCTGATCACGAATGTGAAAAAAATATTTGGCGGAAACGTTTCGTTTTCGAGATATCCATCATCAAACTTGAAAGTCAAACTAACCTCATTTACACTATATTCCCCTTCTTTTTGTACACAATTCTTGATTTTTACACTAAAGTGGCACACAATATTTTATAAACACCTTTTAAAAACTTTTTTTTTGTTTATTTTACACCTTTTTCTTCATTAAATTGCCAAGTATAACTTTCAAACGGGGCGGCCATGTTGTATATATTGTATACCTGGTTGCAGCGTTTGAACGTGAATTTTTACAATTAAATGAAAAATAGGTATAAAATAAATATAAAAACAAGTTTTTAAAAGGTCTTCATTAACTATTGTGTTCCAATTTAGGGTAAAAATCAAGAATTCTGTACAAAAAGAAGGAAGAATAGTGTAAATGAGGTTAGTTTGATTTTCAAGTTTAATGATGGATATCTTGAAAACGAAACGTTTTCGCCAAAAAAGGATTTCATATTCGTGATCAGCGCCCAAAAAAACCCCCGTATACCAAATTTGATCAAAATCGGAGTTGCGGCCACTTTCTAGACAATTACCGAAAATCCTCTTATAACCGCACTTTAAAAACACAAATCTCTCTCTGAGCTAGTTTAAACGAAATGCAACACCGCCTCAAAACACAAAAAAATTACTACTAGCTGACCGACGACCTTCGTGACCCTAGCGCAAGGGTGGTAAACTTAACAAGGAGTGCTTAATTTTTACTATTTGTCCGCAGATATAGATTATGTTTGGACGTCATCCGTTTGCCCATTTTGCCCAGAAGGTAGATTTATTTTATTAATTTTTGTTAAATATTCAACTTTTAAAAACTATTTTGGATATGAACTTACTATTAGAACTGTAATGTATAACATTTTAAAAAATTAAGACTTTATACCATTTGTAAACAAAACAAACAGGCAAACGGATTACGTCACAAATACCGAATTGACATTTAAATTGCCGTATATGGGCTTAAATGGGATCGAGCACTCCTTGTTAAGTTTATTACCCTTGACCCTAGCGTACAAAAATTATGAATAAACTACAAAAAGCAGTGTTGCCCATCTTGACCGTTAATATTCCGTTATGATTATTTTTTAGAATAATTTAAGAAAGCAAATAAAAAAATTTAAATAAAACATATTTCTGTCGCTGCTATTAAGTTATTGCATAACAACATGATCTATGATCTCTTTAAGAATTTAAAAAGAAAATATTAATAAAGCAATATCCTAAAAATTCGCCAATAAAGGACAATCGGCAAGGGTGCCGGTGATAAGCATGTTTGACCATCAAGTGGTCTAGAGAGGTAGACACTATTTCAATGTTTGATTGCTTTTAATTGTAAACAGTTTTATCTCCCTTTTCTTATATATTTATGTTTTTTTTTTTTTTTTTTTTTTTTTTTTTTTTTTATATATATATATATATATATATATATATATATATATATATATATATATATATATATATACCTCTTAACAGAAGTTCAAAACTTTAATTTCCTTAAGTTCTTAGTACTGTCAGCACCTATTTTAGATTCTCTAAACAATGGATTAAGACCCTTATTAGTCTGAATATTGCAGTGATATATGTTACTATATGATCGCGTATTACGTTTATGTATATCTGTAATAAATTGTCACGTGCGGTAAAAGCTACAAAGCTTTTTTGGGAGACGTCCGCTGAAGGCCCGGAATCAACTCTGAACATTCGTGGTTTTAACTGTTTAAGACCTAGGAGAAATTCATCCTGCCAGAGCCAGATATAACGTCGGAGTCTTCAAGAAGCAATTATACCCAAAGGTAATAATTAACGGCAAATTTGAGATACGCGGGAAC
>JAHBCN010000212.1:0-54037 GCA_019359885.1 Listronotus oregonensis
TGGCTCATATTTTTCAAAGCCTTCTAACTATTTTCACAGGAAACACTTCTCGACTAGACTACTAATAAGTTTTCATCTTGCATTTAAAACCCCCAACACAGGAAAAATTTAGGGGGGGTTCTAAGTATAGCAATTTAAAAAAGTTTTTCTTAAAAATTTTTTGGCAAATATGAAAAATTTTTTTTAAAAAAAAAAATGTGACTCATTTTTTTTAAAATATAGCAGTATATTAGATTGATAACTTCAAAAAGAAACCTAAAGGTAAAATTAAAGTATATAATAAAAACTTTTTATATTTTTACAAAATTTTTAAGAACGTATTTTTTTAGTTGTCATAAAGTTTTATGAGGTATTGTGTTTTAGCCTCTGGCGTTAGAATTTTTCTCATAAAATGTAATTTGGCATGACTGATATTTTTGTAGGTTCTAAAACCTTAAAATATTTAAGAAATATTTATAAATTATTTTGCTTTAAAAAAATTTAAAAAATTTTTTTTTTACCAATAATTATTAAAAAGGGAATTTAAAAAAAAAAATGTTCGATCCCTTTACAGTGGGAATACTAGCTGGGAACTTGGTAGGGTAACATAAACTTTTAAATGCAAACTACAAAATTGAAAATTTAAACGAGAATATATGCTAAGTTAGACCCACATTTGTCTGGCATTTTTTTAGGATATAATAAAAGTGTAAACAAAAAAAGTAATGATATAAATAATATTAATAAAAATAAAACGCACCAAAATAAGAAAACAAATATTCAGTTTAAAATATTATAAATTGTAGATTTTTATATTATAAATACTTATTATTTCCACGTAGGTAAACAGATACATTTGGTTTAAAACCAATATAAAAAAAAAACACATAAGTTCCAAAAATAATAATATTTGTGGGTATTACAAGGCAGGTCTATTTTACCGACATAGCTGTTTTTTAAAAAAGATCATTTAATCTTATAAATTATGTATTACTGATCATAAACATATAACAGAAAAAATAAGAGGTACTTACTTAATGGTAAAACATGCATTTAAAAAAATGAAATTGGGGGAAAGTGGTCCCCATTTGTTGGCAGCTATTTTTTTGAATTATTCTTGATTTTCTTTAAAGATTTTTACACAGTCTAAACAGCGGTTTTTAATTTAGTTATAATTTACAGCTTACTTTACTCTAGTCAATGGGCGAAACATAACTATAATCATTAAAGGTAAATCCCCTCACTTTCTTTTACCACGAAATAATTATTTATTATATATTTAGGAAGAAACACATCTAGGTTAATAATTCTTACAAAACCCCAACTTAAATTCCTACAATTGTCAATTACCACTTTGTTTAAAATTGTCAGAAATATAGCTGGTTGTCAAATAGTTTTTTTCCCTAAGACTATTACTTAAAAAAAAAAAGATTAAAACTAGTTTTTTTTTTAAATAAATGGGTATAATACCACTCCTGTAATTAAAGAAAAAAAATGAAAAGCGGGCAAGTATAAGCTACCTAGTACAATTCCAAAAATAAAAAAAACGATGATTTTTTTAAATCGTTAATAAAAAAACCAATGAAAATATTAAAAAGTTTACCTGTTCGGTATACCGATTGGTGCCCGCCGAAGGGAAACATAAAATCCCCCTGTAAATTTTAAAAAGGGGGTTAATTTTGGCTCTCCTGTACATTTTTACAGTAAAAATGTGATAATTTTTTTAAAGAAAAACGACCCAAAATCTCGTGCCAATTTCAAAAAATTTTAATAGGCGAATCTTGAATTATTCATTTAAATGTAATTAAAAATTACCAAATTTTCGGTTCAGGTAAAACCCCCCAAACCACCAGCAAACTTTTTTTAATACTTGAAGTTTTTTCAAATCGGTACAGCCAATACATTGATAAAACAAAAAATTTTTTTTTTTTTTTTTTTTCAATCTCAAAAATTTCAATCAAAGTAAAAGACATTTAACATAATTTTTCATAAAATTTTTTTTTTATTGTAATAATTAAGTTTAACTAATAACAATTATTACTATTGATCTTTAAAAAAATATATATATCTACTAGAATTTAATTAAACCAATAGAGTATCTGAAATATTGTTAATTTTTTTTTTTTTTGGTTATTTTTTCAGTAAAAAATTTAAAAAATTTTTTAACTTAAAAGATCGAAAATAAATGAAAAAAGAACTAAACTCTTAATATTTTACTAGGTGTAAAAAAATAAAATAAAATTAAATACAATTTTTTTTTTAAAAATAATAAAGAATTACAAAAAAATTTTTAAAATTAAAATCAAATGTTCAAATAACCCCCATTCCCCAGCTAAAAAAACCCCCCAAAACCCGATCAAAAAATTTTTTTTTTTAAACCCCTTTTTAGTCGATATTGCGAAATTTTTACATTCCGAAATGTTTTTTTGTAGCGGGTTTTTTAAAATTTTTAAATTTTCCCAAAAAAGGGCCTTTTTTTAAGTGACCCCAAAAAAATCATTCGGTAAAAAGATCAGGTGACCTGGCTGGCCAAATATCCAGTACCGTCCCCCAAAATAATATTGCCGTTAAAGCATTTTCCAGGTACTTTCTCCCCCATACGGGCATTAGGGGGCGGAGCAACCATCCATTTGGAAAGATCATTTTATCTTCCCGGAAAAAACTTTTTAAAAAGGGGGGGTTCAATTTGTTTTTAAAAAACCCCCAAATAGGTTTCTGCTGTCAGGTTATAGCCCAAAAAAAGGGGCCCCAATGATATGATGTATATGAAAAAGCGATTTTTTTTTTTCCCCCAATACCAAATTCGAACATTTGGTTTATTTTGGGGGGGAAAAATGTACATTTATCGGTAAAAACAAATATTTTTTTAAAAATTCACATCATTATTTGCTCTTTCCATTATTTCAAAACAAAATGCTGTTCTTGTCTTCATCTTTTTTCTGAAAAGCTTTTGATTTTTTAAAAATTTTAAAACGAAAAATATTTGTGTTTTGTCGCAATACCGTTGTATGATGTTTATTTAGCTCCCCAAGAACTCGTACAAACCCAAATTTTTTTTTCCTCCACACTCAGTAGAATATTAAGTTTTCTTTTTCTCTCTTTCTTCCTCTATTTCGTATCCTGAGTTGAACTTTTAACAATTATTTAAGTCCCTTTTGGGAACTCAATTACTGGGCTTACTTGGGAATGGGCGGGGGGGGAAAAAAACGAAAATTTTTGATACTCTCTAAAATTTAAAATTCCTTCCATAATTATGGATACTTTTTCGTCGTTGAAAAAATTTTTTTTTCAAATACCGACTTCACTGATTTATTGATACTTTTCCTCATTCGGGGGCAATATTCATTTTACTGGTGCCTTTTTGGGTTTTTCCGGGCCCAAAAAAGTAATTTGCAATTACATTTAATTGAATAATCAAGATTCCTTTTAAAAAATTTTTGAAATTTGGGCCCGATTTTTTTTTTTTAAAATGTACGGGAAGAATAATTAACCCATTAAAATTTACATGGATTTCCTTTGTTTCCCTCGGGGGCCCCACCCGGTATATAAAACAATTTACTTGGGTTTTTTAACATACAAAAACTTATTTTAATATTATAAAAATTAATAATTATTTTATTTATTAATTAATTAAATTAATTTAAAAAAAACCCCTTTTAAAAGTTAAATAAATAATTTTATTTTTAATATTTTGGGAACATTTATTAAATTTTTAAAATTTTGGGGAAAAATTTTGTTATTTAAAAACTCTAATTCTAAATTTTTTCTAACCACCTATCATTTTTATTCAATTTTATTTTAAAATAGATGTAAAATTATTATATATTATATATATATAATTTTTATATATATATATATATATATAAATTTTTATAATTTAATATATATATATAATAATATTCAAAAAAACCTAAATTATATTTTAAAAGGGGTTTTCAAAAAAAAATTTTAAAAAAAAATAATTTTTATTATTTTTTAAAAATTTTAAAAACTTTTTTTTAAAATTCTTATATTATTTTAACATTGTTATTAATTTTTTTATAAGATGATCTTTTTATTTTAAAAAATTTTTAAAAGAAAAATTTTTTAAAAAATTTTAAAAAAAAAATTTTTTTTTTTTAAAATTGTATTTTAAAAATATATTTAAATAACACAAACCAATAAACCCCGACCAAATTTTTGTTTTTTTTTATACGAAATTAGGTTTTGCAGATGACTTGAAAATTTAAAAAAAATGTTTTCCCCAATTTTTAACTTTGATAAATTTTTGTTTTTTTAAAATTACCCCCAAAAAAAAATTTTCTATTTTTTAAAATTTTTTAAATAATGAATTATTAATTTTTATTTTTTTGTTTTTAATACATTTTCTTTTTATCCTTTTTTCATACTTTTTTTAAAACTATTTTTAAAATAAAATATATTCAATTTAAATAATTTTATTAGTGGTTACCAAAAACCCAAAAAAATGTTTACCCTTTCGGGATTTTTATTTTTCTATTTTTTTTACCCATCATTTTTTTTTTGCCTTTTTTTTAAAAATTTTTAAATTTCACCCTTTTTTTGATTGTACCCGGCCCCTAAGTAAAATGTTTTATTTTATTCCCCGATTTTAGGTTTTTTTCTTTTATCTCCATCTTGGTTACCCCCAAAAATATTCCCAAAAAATAAATAAAAATGGTTTTTTAAAAATCAAAAATTTCTTTGCCCTGTATTGGGGGTTTTTTTTCAAATTTTATCTTTCCTAAAAAAATGAAATTTTAAGCTAATTCTGTATATTTTTTTAAAAAGTTAATAAAAATTATGCCCTTCGCCCTCTAAATATTTTCTTTTTTAAAATTTTTTTGAAATTTTTTCTTAAATTTTTGTTTTTTGATTGATCTTTTTCTTTTTAAATATTATTTTTTTTGAGAATTGCGATGGCCCGATGGCGATGGTACATATAACCTGATGTACCACTTCCTCACCTTGTGGACTAATAATTTCATAGTGATACAGTATCATTACCTTTCTCATTAATATTTTATTGATCCTTTTAGTGTTACAAAAAAAACTTTAAAATTTAATTAGCTGCAGTAAATTTCTAGTTGTAGCCCAGAAAGCAGACCATTTGCCTTGCAATTTTTTAAAATGCCTAGCATGACTTGAAATTTTGACAGTAGGTAGAGATAATTTTAAGGATGAAATGTATATCATGCCAAGGACACCTTTACCTTAGGGGTGGTTGTCAAAGCATCTCGAGGTGGAAATTTTTAAAAATATTTTTAACAAAGAAATCGATAGAAAATTGATTCCTAAGCAAAATTCTGTGTAATCGAATGTAGGTATTTTTCGTCGATATAGTCAACGTTTTAATCGGTTTTTCAAATAACTCGATAAGTAGGTATTTTATTAAAAAAAAAAAAACTGTAAATAAATGTAAATAAAAAAAAACGAATAAAGTGTTTTGTAAATTGCTGTGGAACAAATACAAACCAAGTATGGTTTGTTAAAGACTAACTGTTCATCAAACACAAAAATAAAGGCAAATATTGCAAAATTTACGTATTTTCGAGAAAAACTAATGATAACTTTTTGAAGCTTTTGCAAAGGCCTTATTTAAAAAAGGTATATATTATTAAAGTTGAGTGAGTTATAATTAAAAAAATAAAACAAGACCAAAAAATTTTTAAGGTACAAGCACAGCTGTATTGTAATTGCCTGCCTAAATTAAAATACGGTCGTAGCCCCTTTTCAATTTTCTTTATCTATTTATCATAAACGCATTTTGAAAAAATGGAGCTGCAAAGAAAATTAAATTTCAGATTTTTAATAAAAATGACCTTTTTCAAAATAACTCATAGCAAGGAGACCGTAAAAATTACTGAGTATCAAGTTGTAACTTTTGAATTAAATATTTTCCTTTTTTTTTAATTTACTGCATAGTAGAAAATTAGAACAGAAATAAACTAAAAGGGGGGTGTATAGACAAGCACTATCCTGTTTCAGCCCCTTTAAACTCACCTTCTTTAAAAAGTAGGGTTTTAAACAGTATTAATATATAGGACCTTATAATGTGAGAAAACCAACAAAATGGTTTTTAAAAAGATTTTTTTCACAAAAACTAGTATTGTTTAAAGAAATAATTTTTTGGAGCATATTCTAAAACAGCTTGATTACATTTTTTTAATTCGCGGTTTTGTACTTTATTTTTTTGCATTGTTAGATTGTAGAGTTTAGGTTTTTGAGGATTCAAAATTACAAAATTAATTTAGTAATACTTTTGAGCAGTTACATTTTTTAATTACTACTCTTTGACAATAGGTTTAATTTTTCTGGGGTAAACAATTTATTTTAGTAAATCACATAATAAGGTTTGAGTTCTCCAAGGGTTGGAAATATATTAAATAATGTTTCAAAGAATTAAATACTTATTTTTCCATTTAATTTGAGCCTAATTTTATGTAGACTTAAGCTTTAATATGAAAGTTTTAAAGGTTTTGCAATAAGGGGTAGTTTTCACCCCTGAAAAATAAAAAGCTACCTTTAGCATAATGGAGATTTTGAAGAGAAGGGTAAGTTAAGCTTAATCCCAAATTTTCATGCAAAACACTGTGATAATATATATACAATTTTTAGGGTAAATATTTTAAATTATAATAAAGGTTGATTTTAAAGGGCTGAAATATTTCAAATAATGTTTTAAAAGAAACAAAATACTACCTTTTTAACTTATTTAAGTTAAATTTTACTTAAGGTTTTTATGTTGAGTTTTATAGGTTTTAGCAATAAACGGTAGTTTTCACCCCTACAAAAAAAAAGAGCGCCCATCGGCATAATATAGATTTGAAGAAGAGGAGGGTAAGTTAAGCAATCCCAAATTTTAATGCAAATATATGCATTTTGGAAAAACTATTTTAGACTATTAGACTATTTGGAAAGGGGCTCATGCTTTTAGGCTTATTACCCAACTGCATTAAATAGTAGGTACTTCTGTACCTACAATTTTTAAATATAAACTTATGAAATTATATGAAAATTCTTGAGTTCTAGTGTACATACATTCTTTATATACTTTAAAAAAAGATGCTTTAAGAATATTTAACTACATCTAAGCTTTGGTATATTTTACTTTATTAGTTTATTTTTTAAGCCAAAAACAACATTTTAAATATGGTTTACTTCTTTCTTATTAAAATATTGTATCCGTAAAGATATAAAAATTTGTTACGTTGCTGTGACATAGATAAATTATTTAATTCAATCATGATCGCAGGAGACATGCACTTAATCTTGGAGGCATTCAGAATAAATTTTACTTTCTGATATTAAAATAAGATTCCTTCAAAAATTTAATTCTTTCTATTAAATTTTTGTCTGTTGCAATATTGACCTTATCTTTGACAAGTGCAATTTTGTAAAATCGATAAAACCTTATATGAGTTGTGTTTTGGTAAATGACATTGTATTATATATTTTTTTTTTTTAATAATGAATGTGTCTGGTAATTTAATAATATCCAACAAATTTTTAGCAGCATAGTACCTGTTTATTTATACACGCGCCAATTTACCTTTAACATGGTATTTTAAATGCTTTTCAAATTTAAAAAATATAATAATAAATATAAGAAATTATTAATCTTTAATATAAACCTCATTATTAATTAAAATGTGCTTGTTAAGTTATCTGCTTGAGTAAGCAGAAGTCGCAACAGAAATAATACATATACACAACTCATTTTATTTTCGTATTCTGTGAAATATAAAGCCGAATGAAATCAACGTTTTATGAAGTTAGAAAAAATGAAAATATTTTTGACGTCAGAACTAATTCTATCTTTATTGCAATGACCGGAAATATGTATGTATTAAAAATTTAAAATCAACTGTAGTCACAACCTCATATCAAGTAGGCCCGACATCCTTTTGTAGTTTAAACTTACTTTTAAATTTTCCACCAAAATTATCACTGTATTTACCGCTTTCCATTTGACAGATCCCAAATGAAAATATTGACTTTTTTTACAGAAGTTAATTTTGTTGTTGGCGGTATTTTCGTCCCCAGGCGGAGGAAAATGACGCACATTCAGTTAATCCTCCAAGTGGTCGAGGCATCTGGTTTTTAAAGCCACGTGACAAATAGTTTACATATTGCCGACGGTGTCATATGACTATCAAAAACTAGAGGCCTCAGACCGCCTAGAAAGATTTATGAACGTAGTAACCGTTGATTATAATAAAAAAATATATAACGAAAAAAAAAAATAAATTATGGTAGCTAAATATCTTAAAAAGAGCCTAACTGGCATAACCTGAAACTAAAATTACCATTAAATGTTAAAAAATAAATATACAGGGTGTAAAAAGTATGATGCTTACGATTTAAATGGGCGAGAGTAAAGCTCAAAACAAGTCAAAAGTTTATATGACATACGTGTTTAAACTTGACAAAGTTTACTTTAGAAGCAATTATTTCTGAAAAGAAATCTTTAATAATTGGAAACTTTCGTCTTAATCGCTTATTAATAGACTCATTTGGTAATAAAATAAACAAGTTTTAAATGTTTCAATCAGCAAATTAAAAAAAAAAAAATTCCCCAGTTAAAATGTTAAAAAACATTGCCAATTGTTGGCAACCTAGAAGTCTTCTACGTGAAGTAAAGTCAGTTGTACATTTGCTCACTGGCCGGCTTTGCGATATTTTTGTTTGTTTTTCAAATCGGGAAAATATGCCGATGCTGTTTTAAATTTATGACAACCATCAATTGCAAAATGTACTAAAGATTTTGAAAACGGAATGTGTGCAACCAAGAAATCTTATTCTTTACGCAACATTAAAGGACCGTTTTAAAACATATTAATTTGTGAGTGATAAAATGGATATTAAGCCTATTTTTGGTAAGTACAACTATTTTTTAATTACAACTAAAATCAAACAATAATTATTTATAATTTTTACATTAATTTAATTTTAAATTAAATGTCAAAATAATTATTTTTATTATTATTATGTAAATAAACATCTCCTTAAAAAAGTTTAAATATGCAAAAACCTCGCAAAAAAACGTTCGACGTTCCGACTCGCTGCGATGAAACAGGCGCAGTGTTGCCAACTTTTAAAATTTAAAAGGCCATATTTCAAAACCCTATTTACTTTTGATCCATATGTTATTGGCCTTTTCGACTTGTTTTGAGCTCCACTATCGCTTTGTGCTTTTAAAAAGAGCCCTTAAAATATGGCTTACCTAAAACAAAAAAAAAAACTTGTATATGTATCATTGCAATAAATATTTTGAGGGTGGTATGGCAAACAGTTGTCAAGAATAGGGTGCCAGACTTAAATTTTTATATTCTACTAATTAAAACTTGTTCGAATGGTAAAACACTGCCTTATTTATATCTTATACATTAATTTTACAAAAATTAGAAAAAAAAATAAAAAGTTACAAAATTATTGGTTTACTACTTGTCTAATATCAAAAAGTAATAAAGTCTATTTTGTACTTATTCTGGTTTATCTCCTATTACGACGCGACGGTCGCCGCTTGAACTATAATAATTACTAAAATATAGCGATCGACAACAATAAATCTGGTTATACCAAGCAGTCTTGAGTGTTTTTTTTAACAAAGTCTAAAATAGTTTTAAATATGGTAGCTTAATACACTAAAAGGAGAAGTGTGCAACCAGGAAACAAGTTTTAGCCAAACCGAAACCGAAAAGAATCTTTGGCTTTGGTCTTAGTTTCGGCCGAAACAGAAACCGAATCTTATAAAGACATTAAAAATTTTATTTTTTACTGAAACCTAGTGTCTTTTTACATATATAAAGACATAACTCTTGTTATAAAGCGAAAACAATATTAGGAGAAAGCAATAAAAATATTTTATTTATTTGTGTTATATTAACATTACCAATATAACATGAATATGCTAAAGACTTACTCTTCTAAAGTAAACTTTGTTACAAATCAACAAAAATACGAAGTTTCAGCGTTTTGGCCAAAATCGAAACTGTGGCTGAAACTGTGACAGGAAACTGTGAAACCTAAACCAAATATTTGGTCGGTCTCCTAAAAAGTAAGCTAAAAATATGGCATGCATTTTGTATTTAAAATGTTTAGTTATTAAAGAATATTAATGGATGGCTTATGGCTTAACCTAAAGCAAGCAGAACACAAAGTTAAAAATAATATAAACCCAATAAAGTGATTAACAATAACTTAGAAACTGGATACACTAATGAGTCTAAAATGATTTGAATTTTTAGAATATAATGATAACCTTTAAATGAACCTGAAAATGCACATTGTTTAGAAATTCTTTTGTTATTGGTGGAAACCATTAATCAACAAATACGAAGTTTAGGTCGATTTTTGGCTGAAATCGAAACTGTGACGAAACTGGCCCAAAAACCGAAACCAAATCTCTTGTCGAGTCTCTAAAAGGAGCCTAACAGTTAAGCATGCATATTGTGTTGAAAATGTTTTGTTATTGGAGATTATTAATTTAGTTCTTATGTCTTAACCTTAAGCAAGCAGAACACTAAGTTAAAAAAAAATATATAAACCAAGTAAAGTGATTAACAATAACGAAACTGAATACACTTATGAGTCTAAAATGATTTGAATTTTGGAATATAATAAAAGCCTTTTAAATGAGCCTGACAATGCATTGTTTAGGAAACACTTGTTATTTGGTGAATACCATTGTGTGGCTCTGTTGACTAATCCCTAAATTAGCAAAACTACAAAAGAAAAAATAAATAACTAAGTTAGGCAATAAATAATAACAAAAGTGTTTATATTAGGAGGCCCCTTAAACAAGTCCTAAAAGACCCCAATTATAAAAGTAATTGAAATTATTCCTATAATAAAATTATTCAAATTATTAAATGCTACACAATCTAATGATACACGATTTGTTTTTATTTATTTTTTTGTCTTGTCATTTGGAATTTCAAACATATTTCAACAATAAAAATATTTTCTATTTTTTCAAGATCAAGAAGGAAGTGGTTCTGCTAGCTTAACCTAAGGTAGCGAACACAGTTTCTAAGAAATCTAAAAATATGAGCTTTAACAGGATCTAAAATTTAGGTAGAGTTCTGTAGTATTAGTAGCATTTTTTAAATAGCGCTATGACATAGACAAACCATCAAAAGTATCTTTGGTATCAAATTTGCTTAAATTTGTGGTTATCTTTGTAATTCTAACTTCCTAAAAACATCAGTTATTGGACACTTATGTAAGTACACAATTAATCTATTTGATTAAGTACATTATGGGCCAATTTTTATGTAATTTGGTTATATTGGGAAATCGCATTTTATTATTGTTATTAGTATTTATAAAGCTTGTTAAAAATTATGTAATTAAATAATCCTCTTATTTTAGATAATTAATAGGTATGCATATATGGGGTAATAATGATAAGGTATATTATAATTGGAGAAAGTTCCAGTACTTATAATTTTTGGTACCTTAAAATATTTAAACCAAATTATACTTTCAAAGATTTACATTTTTAAAAACAATATCAACTTACACAATGTTATTTAATTTTAATATCTCTTTATCTCTTCCTTTTGACAAGCTCCTTATGCAGGCAAGGAATTAGTAGAACTCTGTAGATGTTACAATAACAATCATCTACAAATATGTGGTCCATTAAATCTATCATGTAATTTCATTTTAATGTGATTTTATATTTATATGCTAAAATTTGAATGTAAAAAATAATATACAACCTTTTTATCAAATTATTATAATTTATTTATGACTCTGCATGGAAATATTCATACATCGCTTTTATTATTTGCATAAAAATACTGCTTTTGTTTATATTTGGATAAATATTTTGTTTTCTAATTTTGATGTTATTATTTTGAATTACAAAATTGAGTGAAAACCATACTCAGATTATTCCTCTTCATTTATATATTTAGATATACACTGGGCCACAAAAAAGTGGCGAGGCTAAAATATTTATCAACTTTAAAACTTAATAACTTTTGAACGTAAGCTATTTTTTTTGTATTTTTTTTTTTGTTTTTGTGTACCAGCATATTTCCAAATTATTTTGGATAGAATCATGATCTACATTTCACTACCGGATAGTGTACAGGGTAAGTCAAGACATGTGTTTTTTGAATGTTGAAACATCCTGTAGAATGACCTCACTGCATTATCAACATTCTGCATGAGTAATTCTGTAGCCTGATTCTTAACGATTATTTTTTGGATGGTATCCATATCGTTATTTCTAGAGCAAGTACAATCGTATAAGTAAAGGTGATATTACATTGATTCAAAAAAGGTAATACAGAACTAAAGGCAAATTTATTAAGAATTATAATTTTAAAATCAAACAAAACATACACGTGGCAACAGGTATTTCTCCCTCTGGCCCTTATTACACACTTTGTAAACGCCTTGGCATACTTCCTTTTAGCCGTGTAATTGAATTTTGCGGAATGTTCTCGCATTCTTGAACAAGAGCTTCGCCTAGTTCCTCTAAACTCTCAGCTACACGCACGCGACTACGTATCCATTTGCCAAGCATGTTCTATGGGATTTAAGTCTGGACTCTTAGCTGGCCAGGGTAAAATATTTATATCCACTTCATCCAAATATTGCCTTACAATACGCGCAGTATGTGGCCGGGCATTATCTTGCATAAATAAGAAGTCGTTTCCTACAAAAGGAGCAAAAGGAACGACGTGTTCAGCCAGTATGTCAATGTAACGTTTGGCAGTGAGAAAAACCCTCAGCAAAATGCAGTTCTGTGCAGGCTTCTGAGAAATCCCAGCCCAGGCCATTACAGAACCTCCTTCAAAACTTTCTTTTTCCACAAAAAAACCCTTCCTTCTTTAAGCGGCTTACCGATATTACGTACCTCACGTAAACGTCTATTTATTACAAACAGCATTCTGACTAGGTCTTCTCAATGCCTGCAGATGAATAAACCTATCGTCTTAAGTTTGATGTGCTCCTTGGACGACCAGATCCTATCCTCCTTTAAAACTGACCAGTTTCTAAAAACCTGTTTCTCGCCCTTCTGGCCGTGGTTTCTGCAACCCCCACTAAACGTGCGCTACACTTCTTCCATCATTTACTAATGCTACAATTTGAGCCACTTGCTCAGGAGTAATTTGTCGTGTCATGATTGAATCGATACTTCAAAATTGACAAAATAAAAAAAAACCTCAATCAAAAACCATGACATTGATTAAATGTCAAAGCACTCTTCATTTTAACCCATAAATTAAAACTTTAAACGAAATGAAAGTAAAAACATCACTCTACTTATTCGACTTTAATGACCCCAAAAATAAGATTACGACTACTTTTTAAAAAAACAAAACAATCGCTAGGAACCAGGCTACATAACTAATTATGTCTAATGTCGATAATGGAGTCAGGCCATTCTACAGGATGTTTCAAATATTTGTTAAAAAAAAAATTGACTTGGCCCTGTAGAATAACCGGTAGTGATTGCAGATCCATTCTATCAAAATTAATGTGGAGATGCGCTGCTACACAAAAACAAAAAATAAATAAAATCTAAAGTAGGGAAAAGTTATTAAGTTTTAAAGTTGATGCATATTTTATGCACTTTTTGTGGGCCAGCGTATTTAATCAAATCAACAAGAAACAAGCATAGTTTAGTTTATCTGTACAGTTTACTGAAATAAGCAAAACAGGGCGAAACCATTCGAGAACACAAAAAATACCGAGAAAGTTCCTTGTATTCAGCTTGTATCCATTTGTCGCCTTTCATCGGCTTATTATTCTCTGTATTAAAAGCTACAATAGTAGCAACATGTGCTTTTCTTGTGCTTTGGAAGTTAATAAAATTAAAAAAGCGACAGTAACAACGGAATACGGATACACAAATCATAAAAGAGGAAATAATTGAAACGGAGACAAAATTTGTTAAATTTTACAAGAATGTCTGCAAAACATTTTACCTATATTATATATAAAATTTACTAGTCTGGCCAGTCATAAATTTTAATTAATTTTATACTTTTGAATAAGATGAAATTTAAATTTTTGAAACATTCGACTCATAAAAATTTTTTAAAAATTTTTTAAGTAGGTTTTTAAACACTTTGAAAATTTGTGTAGTTATTGTGCTTGAAAACCCTAAACAAAAAGGTCAAGGCCCGCTGGAGCGGCCTCCACCAACCCTAGAATTTTTTTAATTCAATAGTTGGTGGGGGCCCCTTTCCATTGCCAGACCTTGACTTTCATGTTTAGGTCCTTCAAGGATAATTACAAAAATTTTTTTAATTAAAAATCAAGGTTGGTAGGAGGCCGCTACCTTTCAGCCAGACCTTAACTTTTACGTTAAGGGTCCTTAAAAGAAAATTACAGAAAGGACCATGCACAATTAAAATGGTTTTTTGCGACCGGTGAATACACGAAATTTTAATATGTTATTAGGGACCTTAAAAGAAGTAGTTATTATCATTGCACCAAAACTCTAAACCTACAGGGTGAGCCGGTAAAACGAGGTATAATTTGTCTTGCTAATTTAAAAAAAATGGTTTGCTAAGTATTAACGTATTAAATAAATAATAATAAAACTTTTTATATTATGTGTAAAAATAACTATTTATTTTATAAAGTGCCTTGGAAAATAAAAACAAAAGGTAAAAAAACAATACATATAAAAATATTAATAAATAAAACCCCAAATAAGTAATCTGAATATCAAACCAGAAATAAATTAGCAAAAAAGATACTTTTTTAAAATTTAAATAATATTTTAACCAAAAAATATACAGGGTACCGTGAATACAATCAAAAAATAAATTATATCTATTTTAAAAGTACTTTTAACTTGATAAATAGAAAGGAATTTAAGCAATTTGACTATCCTAATGAATTGCTGACAAAAATAAAGTTTGAAATAAAACAAATGAAAAAGTAAAAATATAGCATTATTTATTTTATGGATTGCAGCTTAAAAGCAAAAAATTGCCAGATAAACGGAAAACATTACTGAATGTTTATAATCAAATTCCCCGACATAGTAAAACGGTCACTAAGGCAAGTGAATCAGTTTATACAAGGTTCTGTATAATAGTATTTCAAATATAAAAAAATAATAATCTTTATAAATAAATGTAAAGGGACGTCATTATGGAGAAAATCATTTTAAATTTTATGTGATTTACACAATTCTTAATATCTCGAAAACTGTAACAGCTATGGAAAATGTTACTAGCCAAAAAATTTAAAATTAATATTATTTTTAAGTTTTACAAAATTTTTAATTAAAGAAATATTAAAGTAAAAGTTGAGGCATACAAGCTGGGCTTTAAAATGATTTTTATTATATCCAAAAAGTATTGAATTATGCAAAAACTTATTTAACCCAAATTAAACATACATAATTATGAAAATATTGAAATTTAAAAAAAATTAATAAATATTTTAGAAACAAGAGGGATAAAAAAAAAAATTTAAAATATTAAAAAAGCTCCCAAATTTCCATATAAAAAGTTATAAACATTTTGAATAAAATAAATATTAAAGAAGATATAAACAAAATTTGATTTTGTTTATTACCATTTTTAGAAAATAGTAAAAAAAAATTTTATATTTTTTAAAAAATATGATTTTGTGTTTTTTTAATTTTAAAATTTTTTATTTTATTCATTTTTTTCATATCACCTAAGATACAATGTAATAAAAATATTATTTAGGATATGGAATATTATTTTGGCTTAACCTGTAATTTTATTTTACCTTATAACACTTTGTAATTTAATATACAAAAAAAATATTAAACGTTTTTGGATAATTTACTCTTTAAATACAGGTAATACTTTGCAAACCATTATTTTAAATAGCAAGACACAAATTATACCTATCTCTGCGTCACCCTGTAGGTTTTTGAGTTTAGTTTGGTTAATTTTCATCGGTCGACAAAAACCCATTTAAAGTGTGCATGGTCCCTTTCAATGTGCCCCAAAGAACCCCACTCAAAATTTTTTCCCGGCTCTCCTACTAGTCCGAGTTTCTTCTAATTCTTAAAATTAAAGCTCGGGGTCTCCAAAATATACGGAAAAACTCTGTACTTGGTTACTCAAGGTACAAATTGAGACTTATAGCGCGTGTGAGTTGGCGCAGCATGGCGCGCTTTTTGCAAACTAATGAAACCAATAGTTGGCGTAAGTCGCGTCAACTTGAATTTGCGCCGCACAGTGTTTTAGAATTCCAATCAAGTTGACCAAAAGGAAAAAAAAAAATGGCAGATCGAATATTGGAACCCAAACTACTTTAAACGACAGATATAGAGCTACCCAGAACAGGGGGAAGTGAGAGCGAGGCGATCAAACTTGTATACGGAGAGTGGGATTTACCCAAACATGAGCTATAACTCCCTATCTACTAGATATTGCAATTTTGCATCATTCCCAAAAAGTAGTTTAACAAGTGTGTGCGAATTTTCTTTCTCAATCCATGAGTCATGGCTTCTACTAGTAGTGGTAAGTGAATGTTTTATTATCCTTAAATACATATTTCTTAGAGAACGTGCTAGAGCGCCATGCCTCTTTTAAAAACATTTTCTAAACCTGTCTTCGAATGAGTTGCAATTGATTTCAGATCCATATGTAGCCATACCTTAAAGTATTTGGGTCTTTTCTCTTCAGAAACTTTGTATACCGTTCCATACATGGAATTGTTGGAAGGTATAAAAGCAAGGAGATGATATTTCAGCAAGGTCGTGGGAAATTTTTTTCCATTTCGTTCTGAGAAAGTACTCTCATTTGAAATTTCTGAACGAAAAAAAGAAATGATTTAAAAATCTCAAGGGACAAATTTTTGAATAAGTGAATTATATTGAAAAGACAGCCATAATATTCTAATTCATTGTAAAGCGAAAAGAAGGGTTTAAAAACCGAATTCGCATTTTCTAGTAAAAAATGGCATTTGCTCCCGGAAGACCAAAAACTTCATGAAAAACAAATGTATAAGATGTAGTCAGATCTCACCTTTGAATGAGCTTTTTTTTGCTACTCAGAGTAAGCTTGGGAAATCTGGGAGAGGGATGCATTCTGTATTAAAAAAACTTGTTCTCTCACCAAAAAGTAGCACAAAAGTAAAAAACAATTTAAAGAAAGCCCCTTTTTAAAAGAACCTTCATGCTTCTGACCCTGCAAGCTGTATGTCAGCTGTTACAGCTGGTATCAATGCATAATTTGCATAAGATCCTCCTTCATGATCAGTCGTCATCGAGAAAGACCTTTTTCCGATGGACAACTTTCAGAAGAATTTTTTAAATCCAACATAAATATTTTAAAAGACTGCCAGGCACAATTCTCGAAAAATATCGAAAAATGTAACAAACTTGGATATACTCCATAAACTCCTTAGAGCAATAATCAGTTTACGATATCTACCGCCTCCTAAAGAAAAATAAAATTGGACAAGGAAGTTAAGACCTCTCTCCGCAAAAGACATCTTCTATTTCAGCAGCGGTGATAGCGATTATGATTTCAATTTCCGATTTACTATAACTAAAAATTTTTATCACTACCATAAAAAATATTGTATATTTATATTATTTTATTTTTTAACATTATTCTAATATTTAAATAGATCATTTAGGGTTTGCTCTGCTTCAAAAATAATATTTTTACTATAAATTGTAATAGTTCAAAACTTTTCATAGTATTAAAAAAAAAATTTACATGTTCTATTTTTTTCTGTAAACCCTTTTAATATCAGCATTGTGTCGAAAATATCGACTAAAACATATTTTAAAATATTGTGTGATGCATATACAACGCAATAATTTTGTCAAACTAGAATAGGATTCTGAAATACCTGCGCTCTTTTTTTTTTCCATTAGTTTCAAAAAGGCGCTGTGCTGCGCCACCCACACAAGCTATACGCGTTTTTAATTTACGCCTAGCGTAACTGTGGTGTCAGATTTGGCAGATAATTATATTTTTTAAAATTTAAAAAAATAAAATATAATTGTGCAATTAAATTACTATAAACTGCACTTTTGAAATACTGCACAACGTAATATATGTTTTCAAATCCTTTTAAAATTTTAAAAGCAGCAGCATCCAGTGTAAAATAGGTAAAACATATTTTTTAAATAAATGTTCCGTAACGAAGTAAGGAAAGTTTACCATAACTTTATGAACTTTTATATTATTAGTAAAATTAATTTTATTGTTTTTTACCAAAAAAACTTTATTAAAAAAGACGCGAAATTGTCTCAGCGGATGGAAAAGGGACAAAAAGAAATTTTTTTCACAGTTTCAGTGGATGGAGAAAATTTACAATATACGAATACATATTTTATGTTGGAAGTTGCTTATAAAATGTAAACAACATTTAATTTTACAATAAAACCAAAGCACTTATCTCATTGGCTTAATTGGCTCATTTCTTAAGTTTGTTATTAATATATATGTATATATATATATATATATATATATATATATATATATATATATATATATATATATATATATATATATATATATATATATATATATATAAAAAACATATATATATATATATATATATATATATATATATATATATATATATATATATATATTTTTAAATAGAAATTTTTTATTATAATTTATTTTTTATATATTATTATTATTTATTTTATTATTATTATGATGTTTATTGATTGAATTAAAATATAATGCAAATGTTGTTTGATTTATTATATTGATTGAAAAGGAAATTTTGAAATTTTATTGCACTTAATTTATTTGTTTTTGGGGAACAATAATAAAAAAATAAACTATTTAATTTTCTTTTTTCAATGGTGATCCCTTTTTTTTGCCCTGATTACCCCTGACTGTAGAGATTCTTTCCTCAGGTGAGTTCAGATTTACTGTTTGTAGAGCCTGCTAACTTATGAATAAAAGACTGTTGATTCGTTTTATAATTTATTTTAAATACTAATTAAAATTAAATAAACATTACCAATACAAAAATTTTAAAATCAGAATAACACTTTTAGATCTTCCTATATATATCAAATCACTGAACAAATTTTATAAAAACATTGTTTTTGCGGTTCTTTCTCGGTTAAGATGTTGTAATAATATTTGTTTTTTAATCGAAATCAAATTTTGCAAATATGAATGTTGTTTTTTTATTTGAAGTCAAATTCAACTGTTTGTGAGGCACTATATAGAAAAAAAAGACTGTTGATTCGTTTTATAATTTATTTAAATACTAATTAAAATTGAAAAAAAACATTACCAATACAAAAATTTAATCAGAATAACACTTTTGATCTTCTATATATATCAAATCACTGAACAAATTTTATTATAAAAAACATTGTTTTATGCAGTTTTTTCCGGTTAAGATGTTGTAATATTTTTTTTTTAATCGAAATCAAATTTTGAAATATGAATGTTGTTTTTATTTGAAGTCAAATTCAATGTTATTAAATAATTCTTGTTAATAAAATTATATTAATGTACTATTTTTAAACAACAGCTTTTATTTTGGTCCTTGGTTATAAAAATAAAATTCTACTATTTATATATAAAACTTCGTTTGATTTAATTACGGACCTGTTCTTTACTCTATCGGTAAAATGTATTACTAGCTAATTTCCTGTCACTACTAAACAAATATCGTACCTTGGTTCTGCTGTTTTATTTAAGAGAACGTGTTCTTTTAAAAAAAAAAAGGATATAAATAGTGGTTCTTTTTGATGGAAAACAAATTTTCAGTTTCGCAATATGTACGGCGGGAAAAACCCTTTTGTGCCGCCCGATGACAATACCAATTTTTTTTTCTTTGTTTAGACTTGGTCGCATGGATTGGATTTTATCTTAACGTCCTCCCCGGGTAAATCACTTTATTTTTATTATTTTTTCGTTTATATTTAGTTTGTAACTTTTCAAATCGTTTACAATACTTAAAACTTTTATAATGAAAATATAACCCCCAAAATTAATGCACCAGGTATCCCCTTCTCGGAGAAGCTTTCTTTTGTTTTTCGGACCTGGGGAACCGTGGCTTTTTTTTTAGCAACTGATTTTCAAAAAAGCCTTGTTTCTCGAGCGTCATTGGTATTTATAACCTCGGGAAACAATTGAAAAAATTCTAGAAAATTACGTCTATTTTTGGCTTGACGTTTTTTCATTTGTCACCCAAAAACTTTAAAATATAAAAATTTTTACTTTGGGTAGAATTTTCTCTTTTTTGAATTTACCTGAGCTAACGAGACCTTTTGTATTAATTAAATTTAATGCCCTTTTGAATAAAAACTAGGTTAATGGTTATTTTATTTTCCCCTTGTCATATTTATTTCACATAAACAAACGCATGTCATGAAAATGCATATCAAAATTTTCATATTTTTTCTTTTTTGAATAAGTTTTCCACTTTTAAGCTTTAAAACTATTAAAAATACCTACATCTAATTATTCTACATTTATTAAACCTAATTACTACTCTTAATTTGCTAAATTCGTTCATAAATTTCTATTTTTTTTGTCCTGTCATTGTCTTCGTTTTAAATATGTTCACTTTAATTTATATTTTGGGAAACACTTTAAATGTTTTCTCACATAAATATAAAATGGAAAGGGTTGTTTTCCTTTCTTTTCCTACCTAGTTTATTAGTTTTGATTTTCCACTCATTTAATATTTCATAAATTTTCACTTTTTCTGTCATTTCACTGTTTAAAAAAGGGTTTTCATTTTGTTTATAGACGGAAGCCAGCGCCCAAAAAAATGTTTGAATTTACTAAGGCTAATTTTTTTATGGTTGATTAAAAAATGTTCCCCTACACAAACATACTGCGGTCAGTCGGAACCAGAACGGGTGACCGGGTGCGCTATCAAAGGTGTCGTACCTGCGGGGTAATGAAATGAATTTACTAAGGCTGAAAATTGTTATACAACTTAATATTGCATATAAATAAAAAGTTGTAATGGTCAGTCAGCAGAATATGGGGACAGAGCTGGTCAGTCAGCCGCAATGTATGTGCAAAAAAAATAATGTATTCATTTACTACACTTCAAAATTTTTTAGGGTATTAAATATTATTTTAATCATAAAAAAATAGTCAGTCATCTATTTAACGGGACAGGCCGTCAGTCAGCAAAAATGGGAAATAAAAATTTCGCGCGCGCACTCGGCGGGAAGCGATTTGAACAGGTAAACGCAGGTATATTCGCGCAAGTGGTTGTGTAAACACATGAGGGGGGTCTTGTACCTCTAGTATAGGGATAGATCTTTGTCCCCACACCGAATCCTCTGCTGCTCCAAAATATAACGGTTTTTCTGCCTAATAGCATCAGTAATGGTTCACTGTAATGGTGAAACATCTGTTTCTCAAAATGAACAAAGTTTGTGTTCTGCCCCCAAGAAGCATCAGCCATTAATATTATTTACGGAAGAAACTTTAAAAAATTTAAAAAACATTTTGAAATTCGGTAAAATATAAATTAGCACACGATAATGTATCTTTTCTTCACGTCCCGGACAAATTGAGTGCTATAGCTTGCTACAGAAAGTTTACGGCTTTAAGCAAGAAGTACAGACAAAATTACGGTAAGATACAATTTAATTTAACATTTGTGCATGCTAAAAATAATTAAAATCGTACTTATTAATATCGTATAATGTAAAAAATATAAGTGTAGCTATATTGAGACATCGTATAGTACATAACAAAAAAAAAAGGGCGTGGTACGCATCCAGAGATTTAAACGCGCATGGCGTGGCGTGGGTGCGTGGCGTGGTATGGGTGCATTTTGGCGCGAATACATACAATAACAGGAGGGGAGATATTTGAAAATTCAAGCATTTGTGTGCCACTTATACGGCATGAAAAAATTGAAATGTGGGGAAGCAGGGTTCTTTTTATTTTCAAAAACATACAAATGTCATTACCGTCAATGATTCGTTCAAATTAAAGTAAAAAATGTTGATGGATCAAGTATGCCCCCAAAACCCAATCAGAATTGTTGCACAATTTCTAAGCTGCCCAAAACCAAATATTTGGTGCAATGCTTATGCAAAAGTTATCACGGAACTGTCTCAATCGATCACGGTGGAAAATAGTCGAGGAAAATATGAATTTGTTTGGGTTTTCCCGGGGGCGATAAATTTTTGCCACAATTGGTCAACGATGTCGTTCTTTAACCTCGGGAGGAAAATTCAGGAAATGCAAATAATAGTTGCAAAGTAAAAATAATTATTATTTATTATATATAATTGCATCAGTTATTTTAATTTTTCAGATTCTCGACCCAAAACTCAATCGGAAAAAACCCCGACATTGACGTTTCCGATTACGAAAATAAATGAATTTTGATGAGTCGGAGGAAGAATCGGATAATTAATGTTTCATTACAGCATTCATTTTTTTTTTTGTATATTTTGTACATAATAAAGTTATAATATTATTGAATTATAATTAATAAATTTTTATTCAATCTAGTCTGTTAAACGCAATAAATAACGATTATAATAAAAAAGCAAGCCGTTACCTGCGACGCCGAGCGCGCGCGAAATTTTTTTTATTCTTGCTGACGGAGGGCCTTGTCCCGTTAAATAGATGACTGACTATTTATTTTATGTTTAAATCATAAAATTTAAAACTCCTAAAAAATTTTGAAGTGTGTAAATGAATTGCATTATTTATTTTTTGTGCATACATTACGGCTGACATATATATATATATATATATATATATATATATATATATATATATATATATATATATATATTATATATATATATATATATATGTATATATATATATATATATATATATATATATATATATATATATATATATATATATATATATATATATATATATATATATATATATATATATATATATATATATATATATATATATATATATATATATATATATATATATATTTAATTCAACATTTTGGTCTATTTGTCCTATTCGGTCACCCAGTCTAGAATATGCAGTATTTTTAAAAACTAATAATAAAATTACTTAATATGATTGTTTATTTTAGTACATAAAGCAACAAATCACACTTAAAAATCAATAAATTTTAAAAGCAATATAAAGATGCTACTAACAAAACTTTTAAGTGTAATATGAGGCTGTTTAATGCACTAAAATAAATAATTGCATTAACTAAAAGCATAAAAAATCGGCCACTACAACATTGGCTTCGTCGCAAACCGCCTCGCCTATTTGATTTTAATGATCTTTTTTTTTAATTTTAAATTTCTTTCCCGAAATGTGTAACACTCTGTGGAGTGCAACAGCTACAGTAGCTATTAATCACTGAAATCACACTGTAAATTTGTCTTTTTTAAACATTGTGTTTTTTATCACGTCATTTTCTCTATTTTTCGTCTCATTATTGCACCCCGTATATGCTTTAATTTGATTCTGAATGAAAATTCTGACAGAGCATGGTTACCGAGGAACTAATTTACAATTTAAAAAATATACAGGGTGTAACAAAATGTTGTGAGGAAAATTTGGGGACAGATTCTACATGTAAAACTATGAAGAAAAAGTTCATATAAACATGGGTCCGGAAATGCTTTGTTTTTATGATACGGGGTGTTTGAAGTTTTTTGGCTTTTTAAGTTTATTTCACATTTCTCGAAAATCCATGGAGATATTAAGATAAGTTTTGCTACACGCACAAGGGACTTAGATCAGTGGCGTTCATGTCGATAAGTTCTTATTTACCTTGAAGAAGAAAACTGTACGCCATTGGTTTTCGCAAAAAATTAATTATTGCTCGTAAAGCCAGTTTGTTCTGCTTAAAGTACCTCTTGGACTTTTCGTCCTACCTTACCATTTTCAAAATAAAAATTAATTTATTAATCCGTATCCGTATAAGCTGTTTTCGCCGGATTCCTCAAATATTTCGAGGGGGCAAAAGAAATATTTGAATGCGATTTACAGCATGCACTAACGCAGAGGAGAAGCCATTTACAGCATTTTGATCTAAGAATTTAAAATCAGATACATTATTTCTGAACAATTAGTACAAATAAAATAATAAAATTATAAAATGAGCATGAAACATCTAAGTGTACTTTTAGTTTTATTTCGAAAACGGTAAGTCAGAACAAAAAAATCCAGGAAGTACTTTTAAGGCGTAATTAAAACAAGCAAGGAAGCAATACTAATTTTTGGAAAAACCAGTGGCGTACAGTTTTTTCGCTAAAAATAAGTACTGACCAGCACGAACGCCACTGATCTAAATTGTAGAAACAATTTTGTACATGTAAATGTGACCTATATTTATACATTTGCGTGTACAAAAAACTCCATTTAATATCTCAACGAGTTTTCGAAAATGTGAAATTAACTATAAAAGACCAAAAACTTTAATCACCAAACAAGAAGGAAGCATTTCCGGACTCATGTTTATATGAACTTTTTTAAATATTTTGGGATGTACAATATGCCCCTAAATTTTCCTCACAACATTCTGTAACACCCTGTACATTTATAGAAATTAGATAAAAAACGGTTCGCCAGCAAGCCGTCTTTGGAATTGGTACCAGCTTTTACTGGCCGATTTTTTTGTGAAGAACTGATTACTTTCTTATAAAGCGCAACTATATAAATGTTCTAAATAACAATTATTATTTTTATAATTTACTTTAAAAAATGTACGGTGTATTGGTTTAACAAGTCGTGATTTAGAAACATGTTAATATTTAATAATTACTATATTTATTCTAATGCTTAATTTAAAAATTAATGTATTAAGATCAGCTCTTTTTCCCATATTAGAAAAAATCTCTTAATATTTTTTTATGTAAACTTAAATTAATTTTTGTCAACGTGGGGCACATGCCCAAGTAACCCAAAATTTATTTTAAACTTGTACTTTAAAAATTTCCAAGTGTGCCAAATAGTTAGCATGTTAAATAAAGGTAGGTCATAACGAAACATATTACGAAATATAAAAAACAATATGAGGATCATTAACTCCAGAAGAATGCATTACCTCTTTTGTATTTTTTTTTATCAAAAAAGAATTACATAAAGGTCCATATCTTACACAGGCATCTTTTTCATATGGCAAATGGATTTCGGCATATTGTTTTTAAAATTTGCATAGTGATATTGCTCAATAAGCTGATCAAAGTCTCCACGGACGCAAAACCCGAAAATCCTCCCAACCCTTTAAAATCGCCATGAGAAAAGTCACTGGGGATTTTCTTGTGAAAAATGGGTTTCGGCCAATTGTTTTTAAACTTTACATAGTGATGGTTCTCAACAGGTGAGAGGTTATTGGTGATGATTTTGACTAATAGTTTGGTCAATTGCTCTGCGGAATTTTTTGATAGTGTTGTCGAGTTGGAGCCACTTAAATAGTTACAGTTCGAAATTCGTGGGCAGGAACTTCATATGAAAAGGTTTTGGGGGTGGGGTGTGACTGGGTATCCAATTATTGGTTATTGGGGTTGAAGGGTAACATGTGGATATACAACTGGCCAAAAAATGGAATTCATGATAAAAGGGCATCGACACCCATCAACAGGGAAGCAGACCTTAGTAGTTGGTGAGGTTGGAGTCTGAAGTCGGGGGAGAAGGTACTGGGAAGGGGGTCACATACCCCGTAAGAAATCCAGGTATAGGAGATGCCAAGCTAAAGCTATGTATCTATTTAAGTGGCTACAATTCAACAACACTCACAAAAAATTCCGCGGAGCAGTTGACCAAACTATTAGTTAAAGTTGTCCTCAGGGACCGTTGAGGGTAAATTTGGGGGTTGGGGGATTTTCGAGTTTTGTGACCGTAAATATTTTTGATTAACTTGTAAAAAACTATCACTATGCAAATTTTAAAAACAATTGGTCAAAACCTATTTTCAATAAAAAAAATTGCGGGATCATTGCCTTTACTTTTTAGGAATATTCAAAAAAAAAAAATTTTTTTGTTTAATTTTAATTCAAAAGTTTTAAACTTTAATTCTCCAAAAAAAGAAAAAAATAATAATAAAAATAAAACTTTTCCTAAAAAAATATCGAAAAATGGTGAGAAAAAAAGATTTTGAATTTTTTGCCCCCCTATCACCCTTTCAAAAATTATAAAAAATTCATGAAGCTAGATTTACTAAAGAAACATCACATATGATTTTTTTATTATAACGTGGGTCAAAAGCCTTTGTTAAAAAAATATTAAAAATATTTAAAGCCTAAATTTGCCGCTTTAAATACCTTTAATTTGGAGCAAGCAAAACTAAAAAATCTTTTATTGGGGCTGAGACATTCAAAAAAAAAAACAAAAAATCTTCATATTATAATAAAATACTTTCTGAAGCACCCACCTAAATAAAAAACAGGAAAAAGTAAGTATTTTTATTCTCAACAAACCTATCGGGGTGGGATTTTTAAAAGTAAAAAGGATTACCCCCCTTGCTCCAAGCCCTTTATGACACACACTGATTTTTCTACAAAATTTTCCTGCGTTTTGGTTACTGCGCCGAATCAAAAGGGTACATTAATGACAATTCTTTTTATAGTGGTACGGACATTTTTTGATCGAATAGCCCATTGCTAATTACTTTTGGTTACCACCAGTTAGAAGGAAATTCAAACATTCCCATTTTACACCACAAAATATTTTTAATTATGCGTGTGCTTCTTATTTTTTTGTTATGATAATTATACAAAAACGCAAAACAAATTAAAACTGTTATCCAGCATTAAAAATGTGTTGTATGTTGTTATTTTTCCACTTCCAATTAAATTCAATTTAGGAAATATTAATAAATAACATGAAATTTACTTTTCCTTTGTGCCCAAAACTATTGTCCCCAAATACGAATTAATTACTTAATAATACAAAACATCTTCCCAATTTTAATTAGGAAAATAATTAGTTAAACACACAACGGTGTATAATAAATTAAATAAAACATGAAAGGACGCATTAGAGAGTTATCGAAAAATAAATCAAAATAAGGGTACCTTTAACGTTAATAGTACGCCTATTATTTTGAGATAGCCACGTAAATTAGAAAGTCACACAAAAAGTGGTCATACATGGCATACATGTATTTCGAAGTATTGTTTCTCTTGAACGGGAATCCGGGATCAGAATTAAACATAACATCACAAAAACTTTTTAACCTTAAAAACAGGCCCAAAATATCAAAAATTCACAGAACAAAACACCAGAAAAAATATTAAATAATTGTTTTTTAATTTAAAAAGGCAATGGAAAATGAAAATTCACCCTAAGAATTAATGTGTCATGTGACTGTTTTCTAACTTTAAAATTAAATGTAGATATCTTTATTTTCCAAAAAGCAACCGATTTGGGTACGCCCAATTTAGAGTACAGAGGTTATGGGGGTCGCTAATTATGAATCTGAAGTCAAATTTTCAAAAATTCCGATGGCGGGTTTAATATGGTGGACCAAATATCCAAAACTCTTCTAATTTACGCCAGATTTGGTACATAGAGGTTTTAAGGATTGTTAACATTACCGAATTAGATTTGCAAAATTCAAAATGGCGGATCCAATATAAATCCAAAAATCACGTTTGCATTAATGAATCCGCCATTTTAAATTTTGCAAATCTGGCCAGGATTCGTAATCAGGCACCTCTACACTCAATTTGGCATAGATCAGTTAATTTTTGGAAAGTAATGATGTCTAAAGTTAATTTTAAGGGTAGAAGACAACGCCATATGACGCATTAATTTTTAGGGTGGATTTTTATTTCCCATGGTATTTTTTAAATAAATATACTTTTAAAAATTAAGAAACAATATTTGGTACTTTTTCTGCTTTTTTGAGAATCATTTTGTCTTTTAAACCTGTTTTTATTGGTCGGAAGTTTTTGTGATAATAATATATGGACCACTTTTCTTTTTCTGTGTGGCTGTGTTAATAAACTAAATTACACAATGATGTTGAAATAACTGTAGGCATAAAATAATTACCATTGCTAAATTTGTAATATATATATATATATATATATATATATATATATATATATATATATATATATATATATATATATATATATATATATATGTATATATATATATATATATATATATATATATATATATATATATATATATATATATATATATATATATATATATATATATATATATATATATATATATATATATATATATATATATATATATATATATATATATATATATATATATATATATATATATATATATATAGTGCCCATCCAGCGACTAGTACTTACAGGGTTTATGGAGAGCTTAGACAGATTTACTGGCGTCTTTTGAGTTTAATTTGCACGCTCGAAGCAACTCGAGCTCGTCGAAACGCCGCGTCGACAAAAACTACGACCTCCAGTCAGTAACATGCGCGATGTACGCGTAATTTATCACTTTAATATTGGTAATTTGCTATCGAGGTCGTGCGGACGGGATGTTCATGAAAGCAGTTAGCGATCGAGAAGCACCACTTAGGGCTTAGCATCATGCGTTTTGAAATTTAATAACCGATTGGGGCAGATATTAAATATCAAAGCATAATTTTCTATGTTTAGATTAAGAGCCAAGCAGAATAAAGTATGTTCTCAAAATCAAAATTAATTTCTGAAAATTTAAATAATACGTTTTAAAGTTTTAAGAAAAAAAACCCGGTTTTTCTAACGGAAAAAAAAAAACAATTATAATAAACGTTCAAATAAACACCCTTCTCGAGCTAAGAAAAAACTGAACGATCATAAGCTTCGCCTAACATTTGCCAGCATACAAGAACTAATTGTTTGAGATATACAATCGCTTGTGAGTCCACTTCCGTCGGTGGGTCCTATTATTATACACTTTTGATTTTAAATGCTCCATAAAAAAATCATTAGGGGAAGATCTGGGATCTTGCTTTGGCTAAGATAGTACCGTGCCCTCTTATTAGTCTGTTATGAAAGGTATTGTTTAAATATTCTTGAACAATACGAGAATTATGGGCTGGGCAACCATCTTGTTGAAACCAGATATGATTGAATCTTTCCCCTAATAATTTTTGAAGAGTAGGTACAATTTGCTGCTGCAACAAGTCCAAATAGTTGCCTACGGTCAAATTGCCCTGAATAAAAAATGGTCCGATCACGTGTTCACCAACGATACCACCCCAAACGTTTAATTTTTTGGAGTATTGGGAGCGAACTTCAAAATATTTATGAAGATTTTCCCGAGACCAATATCGCACATTGGTAGGGTTATGGCCATTTAGAAGGGAAAGGGGTGATTCGTCTGTAAAAACAATCGATCTAAGAAAATTTTTATCCAATTGGCTCTTTCCATTACTAATTCGTAGAACTTCATCCGACGAAATTGATCATTAGAAATATTTCATGGATTTTTTGTACCTTGTATGACCCGGAATCTTTTTTTTTTCGGAAACTCTTTGGACGGTACTAGGCGATAAATTTGTTGTTTCAGCAATTTGTTGACTAGACTTAGGGTTTTGCTTTTGTGTTTTTTGGGAGACCCCAACCAACAGTTTCAAAATTATGTATGATTCGGCTATTGTTGTTAATGATGGCGTAGGTCTGTTTTCGAAACTTTCCGGAAAAGATACTTGAATTGAAGGATTTTCCTTGAAAATGCCATTTGACTATTTGATCGAAAACATCATTTAATTTTGTCAAAATTAATTTTGGGAAATTTGAGCACACACAACTTTATCCCTTCGGCTGGAAATGCAATAAATATTGGAATTTCTAAAAATAAATACAGAGAGCATGGTTTACTAGAATATGGACGATACAATTCGACACCCCGCGCCTATGCCCCTACTAGGTTGAAGGGGATATATATATATATATATATATATATATATATATATATATATATATATATATATATATATATATATATATATATATATATATATATATATATATATATATATATATATATATATATATATATATATATATATATATATATATATATATATATATATATATATATAACACGATTATGTTTATTTAAAATAATTGTTAATAGTGCGAATGATAATTTATTTTAGTTTTAATGGTTAATAAGTGATGCACTATTGCCAAACTTACGTTTAAATATATTGTTGTTTGTTTTTTCTTCCTATTATGATTTTATTACCTACGATGCCTATTAAAAGTGTAAAATTGCTAATTATATTGCAAAATATTTAAGAAGGCATATTATTACAAAACAGTATAAAATTAGACCCAAATATTGATTTTGTAAAATGTCATAGGATAAGAAATATTTGCAAGATATTTAAAAATTGGGACGAAAGAACCAACCCGAACCAAACAAAACAAACTTAACTTTTGCAAAGTGTCTACATTTCCTTTTTCTCCTCTGAATATTAAATAAAGTTATAAATTAAGAGTTATATCGACATGCCCATACCGTGCTCCGGTATGCTCTTTTGTTTGAGCGACATTAGACGATTTAGCTTTCTTTGTTGAGTTATTAAAACAGTTTGTCAGAAAATCAGACCTATACCTAATAAAATAGAACTAAAATAAAATAAATTAAGACTTGTAATGAAAAATTTTTAGAAATATATTGTCTAAACGACATTTTTTTTAAATTGCATTTTTATATATATTAGCATATTTTTATTAATCTATATTGTAACAACCGTATTATTAGTAGTATTATAATAACATAAATATTAATCATGTAAATAAATTATGCCACGACAATTTCACCAGATAGGTTAGACCATAGCAAGGTTAGACAGTAGGATTTTTGCAACATTACGAAATGACCTACACTAATTTGTATAAATTGTGCATTCTGAAATTAATAAAACCAGTATTGTACAGTTGTTAAAACGTATTTTACTCAACCTAGGAAACTAGGGAATAAAAGGATTAGGAGAAAACCTCCCCTATTTCCTTTCAATATATTTGGAAAATGTTTCCGGAAATATATCGGATAACATTTTAAATATATGAAATTATTGTAAATATAAAAACAAAAAATACAAAACTTAAAAACTAAATATTTAATGGAAGATTACACAGGCCAACATTTGATTTACGCGGGAATGCCGGAAGTGGTTAGGTGCTAGGGTTTTTGGGGTCGCTGATTACGATGATACGGTCGGTTAACCTCCATCACGTCGGGTTTAAGGTTATTTGAACGTTAAGTGAAGAAAAAATAATCGAAAAATTCTGGAAAAATTCATATATACGTTTTCGAGCTATCTGAATCCGAATCCGGCGTTTATTTACACTTTGGACCTATCCATGCTTTTTTGTCCACTTGATCTTTAAATGACCTTGAACCTGACCTTATAAAAGTTTACTGATATCAGATTGGGATTCGCCGACTTCGAAAACATATGTACAATTTTTTTAGATTTTTCAAACAGTACTTAACATTTTTATCCCATAAGCACTTTAAAATAACCTTTAAATGACCTTGTACGACCTCTAGGATAGATGTATATATAAACGCCGGATTTGGATTAAGCGACCTCGAAATATATGCATGGATTTTTCCAGATTTTTTCGATGGTTTTTTTTTTCATTTGACGTTTAAATGACCTTGAACCTGACGTGCTGGAGGTTAACCGACCGTCTCATCGTAATCAGCGACCCCAAAAACCGTAACCACTTCCGGCATTCCCGCGTAGATTAAGTATTGATCTGTGTAAGACAATTCCGTTAATAAAACAAATTTAAAATAAAAATAATAATAAATCAATAATATAAAATACAGTGGCTACTGAGGTAACGATTGACGAAACGATTGACAGATCCGAAAAATTTTCATTTTTTTTTAGACACTCACATTTTCTCTTTTTTCTTTTTATCCCCTGGCAACTTTCGATTTTTGATATTTCAAATGGGGCTATTATAACATCAATGGCATTGTTACCCAAAAATTAAAATGCAAAATACATTAATATAAATTAATTTTAAGTATTAAGTATTATTAGAACTACAAAGATAATAGTAGAATTTCTAAAAAGTAAATACACGCGACCACGAAATACAAGTCGAGCAACTTGATCAAGAGGTAGCGTAATAGCCTTATTATTACAGTGTTTGACTAACTATTTAGTCATTTTATGTAATGCTTGAATCCGTTTAGAAAAAGAGAGAAATGATCATTTTTAATTCATTGTTTGCCTAGGCATAATAGGGAGTGTCTGAATGGTTAGTACTTAATAGTAAAATAAAGTTTTTACGCTGTTTGCTGGCAAAACATGTACTTTCAGGGAATGACAAATTCTTGTTTAAAATGGTTTCAAACGCGTTCTTATTTTTTTAATAATATTTCCAAAATTTTTAATATTTCCGAGACACGTTCGGAAATTTTCAATATTTCTATTTACAATACTAATTAAGACTAATAAACAAAAGAAATATAAACTTGACTATTTACAGTGTTAGTAAAAAGTACCCAAACGCTTAAATATCTTTAAAATCGCTATATCTGCGTTTACAAAATGCGGTATCTGGGGGTTTTTGACTATTGAACATAATTTCGAGTTTTCTGCTACATGTAAATTTTTTGGTATTTTAAATGAAGTGTCCTATTTATTTTTTTTTGCGATAAACTGTTGTAATGTATGTAAATTTATGCATATTTGTTATTTGTACTAGTTGCGGTATTACAGCATCGCATTTTTGGTAACAAGTCCCGCAACGCTTAGATATCTTTAAAGCCGCAAAACCTGCATCTACAAAATTTTGTATCTGGAAATTTTTGGACATGCGGAATTAATCCGATGCCAGATTTCCCAGTTTTGTGCTAATTCTAATCTCTTTGCCATCTTAAATGAAATGATCCATTTCTTTTTTTACAATGAATTAAGTGTGCCAAATTTAGTAAGACACCAAATTTTTAAAATACTACGTTCCCAAATTGTTGAAACAACACCGCAAAACTTGAAAATCTGGCAATAGTGCCGATATCATTAAATAATTCCGCATGCTGAAAAACCCCTGCCATGCCGAATTTGTGAACGCAGCGCGACTTTTAAAGTATTTAAGCGTTGCTATAGTTATTACTGAAGATGCGGGGTCTGTCATATCACAGCAACTAGTAGAAAAGAATTTTGAAAATCTGGGACATTATTAAATTTGGGATGTCCAATTTATTGCCAATTCCGCATTCTCAAAATTCTCTGATATCAAATTTTGTGGATGCTGCTGGCCCGGGGGGACTTTGGCAACTTCCTTTCGTAAACAACAAAGGAAATCATACATTAGTAAACTCAACGCCTTCAGATATTTATATAAGTTTTTCTTAGGGCCCAGGGCTTAATACTGGATTTCATTTTTCTATTGATAATAGAGATTTTAGAAAGTTCTTGTTTTTTGTTTATAAAAGTTTTAAATAATATGTTTTACAAAGGAGCAGACCCCCTTTTGAATAAAGAGTTCTTGAGTTGACTTTAATAAAGAGAAAAACGTTGTTCTTATAAGACATTTTGTAATTAAGTTTTTAAGTTAGTTTAGTTCTCAGCCTATTTTGTTTGATACAAGTGCTGTATTTAAGGCTAATTAAAAGTGATTTATTTAGCTCAATATTAAAGCTTATACTTTAATATAATAGTTACATCTTATAATATATATCAAAACATGTAACGTATTAAATAAGACTGCTCATTAGCAGTCTTTTTATCGATGTGGTTGTATTTTAGGTTAGTGACAGGTATTTTTATGATTGTTCCTTATTGAAGCTTTTTCTTTAAAACATTAAGGTACACTAATGAAATAAGCAGTGTCTTTGATTTAATTAGCTTTATTGGGTTATTTTACACTAGTTATAGTTACATAGGTGTAATAAAATAAATAGTTTTTTTATGCCACTGAGTTTAAATAATTTTTTTACTTCATATGTAACAGTTTTTAACTTTAAAGGAAAAGTTATTTTACCGTATATAACAATTAATTTTTTGTTTGACATTTTTTAAAAATTTTGAACGTTTGCTTGGATTGAATAATTCGTAGTTTTAAAATAATTTAAGATTTATTTGTTAACTACTTCAAAATCTTGAAAAAATAATCAGTGCTTTTTAATATCTTTGATATACCTCCCCAGTAAAGCAAAGTTAAATCAATTTCCTTATCAGCCCGAGTGGGCCTAGAGTCTTAAACATGTTATCATGAGTCCAGAGCCACGTCGAAGAATCAGCACACTACATGCGCATTGGACTCCCACTCATGTTTATATTCTTTCCCGTCCGACCCAGGCCTCAAAACTCCTCGTCCCGCGCCCTTTAGAGGTTCCCGGCACGAACTATGAAACCCTTTTGGCAGTTAAAGATTTTAAGTTTTGCGGTACTTTTCCCGACCCTGTATCTTATTTAATTATTCTTAACTAGTTTAAAAATGAACATATAAAAACTAAAATTTAAAAAGAACAAGTCAAGGACAAGTTACTCACAAAACGGATTTATTCACTTATTTGACGAATATGAATTCAATAAAATAACACTTACCCAAAGCAGTTTTTGTTCATTACATTTCTAGAGTAACCATTGGATGAAGTAGCCCAATATCTATCCACGGAGTACCGCCACTAGGCAAAATATAGATATAGTACATAACACAACTAATAGAGACACTGTAAACACACACGCATGAAAATTTGGGTTGGCAATCCCACAGAGGATAGAAGGGCAGAAGGAATTCCAATTAATCCCACCAAAAAATCGGCTGTTGCCAATGATACAATGTAATAGTTGGTTCTTCGCCGTAAACGTCTTTCTTTTCTAAACACAAAATAACCAGGGCATTTCCCGCCACTGCAACAATAGCTACGATAACTTCGCAAATGGCGTAAAATAAATTAATTCTTTGGTTTGATAGTCATGCGTCGTGTTTGTCGCCTTAAAGGTCGGTGTTATTGTGTCATTCATTTTCAAGCTAATCGTCCAGAAAATCTAGTTGTTACACCTTCAGTTGTAGTAAGAATATGATTTTGTCTTAACGACGTGGTTTCTTATTTTGTTTCCACCCCTAGACTTAAAGCGAATTGTTCTTTAGCCGAATTCCATTTTCTGCATACTCTTCCAGGATACAGTGTTCCATCTGTAATAAATATAAATAACATGTTTTAATGCAGTTGTAAAATTTGAAATACACTAAGCTACACAAAGAACATATTGAGGGTAAAGGACATGTGATCTTTGTTTTCTTAGATAAATAAAAACATCTTTTAAATGGGACATTTTGTGCAAGCCTATAGTTCCCCAAAAAATCACTAAGTTGCAGCTTAACTGTTTATTAATTCCAATATAAACGCATAAAAATAGTTAAATTTCTTCTAAATCCGAGAATAATATTTTATATATTTGTTTAGAGTAAAATAATTTGATTTAATATTTAACACATACAGGGTGGTCAGAATCGAATAAATAATATGGATTATGCAACAAAAATGTTCATATCGTGATATACTTATATCCGAAAAATTATCGATTTTTTTTTAGCCACTCAAATTTCTCTTTCTTCTTTTTATGCCCTAGCAAATTTCGATTTTTGACAATTCAAATGGGACTATTATAACATGAATGGCATTGTCATCCAAAAATTAAAATGCAAAATAAATTAATATCGTATAGTTTCTTTAAATCGTTTTATTACTTTTAATTTTATTAATATAATAGTCATTTTTTTTGTAAATAAGTTTGTTTAAAAATTCCTATAGTTTTTATGTTCTTGTTCCAGTTAAACATTAAAGTTTTTTGAAAGTTTTTGTTTTTCTCTTAACTCTAATCCTTATTGATCTGATAATACCATTACTGATCCAACTTTTTATTTTTTTATATTTTTTGAATTTAATAGTAAAAGTTTCTGTAGCATTAGATAACTTTTTTTACGTTTGTAGAAAAACTTGTAGCTGTTTCCGAGTTTTTTTCATTCATTACAGTAGACTAATCCACCTCCTGCAACAGATGTCTAAGTAAAGGAATATTTATTTTAGATTTAGTAATAGTGTCTTGCCCTGTCCTAGTTTCCTTCTTAGGTACAGTTTTCTGATTAACAAGAAACATCACCGGGCTATGATCAGTTATGACTTCCTCTATAATATATAAATTAAGATACATGTTATTTGTCTTCAATTTTTGATTAATAAATATATGATCTAGACTTTGGAAGAAGACCTAGTAACCGTATTTATATATGATTGAAAGCCCAGAGCATCCATCATAGTAAGATAATTTGCTACATGATTGTCATTTTTATCCAAAATATTTATATTAGTATCTCCCACAAAAATTTCAATATTGCAAAAATGTATGGTCTCTAGATAAGTATATACATCATTAGTAAATTCGGTTTTAGGAATAGCAGGGGGTTTATATATTGTTGTTAAACCAAAAGTTACATTATTTACCTCAAAATGTAATCTATTAAAAGTTGCCTTTGAGTTTGGCAAATGTATATGTGAAAAATCAACATTTATGTTATTTTTACCATGATTAAGGTTCCATCGTTTTTATTATAATTGGCCTCATTATAAATAATTTGATAATCCGGTGCATAACAATTTTTTATGGATTCAATTTGAAAGGTTTCAGTAAGTACAATGATGTCTAAATAATGCATCTAATAAGTCTGCAAGAAAGTTATTATGCCTCAAGATACTGACTATTTTATACATACTAGTTGATAATGCTCGCATTTCTTACTCACCCGACCAGATTTAGATACATGGTCTCCTACTTATTTGGCGATCCTATTACTTATTAAATTTTAATGTAACAATTGCAATATTTCAAGATTAATAAGAACGAAAATATTTTAGAATTTGTTGACAGACTAAACATTTTTTTAAAAAATTATTGCGAAAATCCAAGCCGAAGTGGCTGAAGAAAACTCTAAACAAATTTTAATTATTCAGATAGAAAATACGTCTTATTCTAACAGCAAACTCGCCACAAACTTTAAAAATAATGCCGATGATCCAGCATCCAAAAACTCTTGACAATGCCTTTAATTGTGTGGTAAATTATAATAGGATAGAATCGCAAGTTACTTCTCTTCACCCATGGTATAAAGTAATTTTACACAACATTTTCCTGGGTATAGGTTGCCAAATTAGGTAAAAAGGTAGTACGACACATTTTGCTGTTCGTTATCGAAAATCATTCTAAAAATTAATAATTAAAATTAAACCCGATTAAAAACAATACCTTAAAGTTGTGATAATATATTTTAAATGATTAAGTTTCATTCACAAGCGGCCCTAAAGGCCATCAGTTCTCCAAAAGTTTATTCCAAACAAGTGGGGGACTGTATACATGCCCTGGAAAAAGTCGGCTTGGCAAACAAACTTACGGTAGCCTGGGTACCAGGCCACGAGGGCCACCCAGGTAACGAAGAGGCCGACGACCTAGCCAAAAGAGGATCAGCCATGGAAATGATAGGCCTGTGGAATCTCGGCAGGCCTCTTTAAAGCATCTATTAAGAGTTGGGTAGACTAACGGCCGAGTGACGATCGCGTTGTTAAATTTAGCAATGGACTTAGCAATTGTTAAAAGTTAACAACGGTTTAGAATGTTTAACAAAACGTCATTGTCAGTTTTATTCAATGATTTTAGTAGGCAACCTGTCAAAACCTGATATTTTGTTAAACATTCTAAACCGTTGTTAACTCTTAACAATTGCTAAGTCCATTGCTAAATTTAACAACGCGATCATCACTCGGCCGAGAGAGTTTCAAAGCTGGTGGGTACAAACACCAGGACAACGACAGGCAAAGCAGTTCATTAAGACCTGCTCGGCCAAGTTTACTTCGGACCTACTGAGCCACAGTCGTAAGGTCGTAAGGATAACGATAGGTCAACTAACAGGACATTGTAAACTCAACAAGCACCTCACAAAAGAATAAGCCTGGTGGAGGATAGCCTGTGTAGGTTCTGCCAGGAGGCTAAGAAAACAGCCGTACATGTGTGGTGCCACTGTGAAGCACTATGTAGGCTTAGGTTTACTAGGCTTGGTGAGGAAAAGCCAAAATCGGCGAGATATATAAAGTGGCCAGTGTCAAGAGTCTGGAGTCTAGTTATTAAAACGGGCCTGGGCAAGGTACTCTAAAGAATGATAGGAGAAACCACAATTAATCTAGTAAGGTTGCAGTGGTGGAGGTCATTTTTGCCATCTCCGCTCAAGTAATCTAATATAATCTTCATTCACAGGAATGTTATTTTTAGAATGTGAAAAAATAAAGTTAAAACTTTTAAAAGTTTGTATCTTTTAAATTCTTTTCTTTGCCTACAGAATGTTGTTTATGTTTAAAATTGAGTCCCTAACACATTTTGCTGTTTCCTAGCTTGTTTATTAAATTTGAGTAATGACTAAGACTGCTTATATGTTTTTTATCATTTAAGGCCTCTTTTCTTTTTTTAATTATTTCTTTTATTGTTAATTTTTTGTAGTTTGTGTCTGGACTCAGTATTTTGGTTTCTTTAAAATAAAATTTGTGATTTGTTTGTAACTTGTGTTTATATGCATTTTTAGTACATTTATGATTATTTAATCTACTTTCTAGGTGCAGTGTCGTCATTTTTATGAATTTTTAGGGAAATTTAATCTTTAATTAATAATTCTCGTCATTTTTTTCTGGAAAATGATTGTTTAACTTTTTTTAGGGTTTTAGATCTCTATTCTGGAAAGGTAAGAGTAATTGCTCTGTCAGTTAAACTTAATAATATGCTGCTAAGTGTAGTTTTTGCTATGGTTTGAACAGTAAGTTAAATATCGCCGTACCCAGGTTTCTTAGGTATACCATTTAGTTTTAATTTTTTTGTGTTGTTTGTTAAGATCTAATTATGTTTTAGGTTTTATAGGTAGTACAAATAATACATTCATTACCACTTCGTTGCATTTTTTTTTATAGAATAAATTTGTAATAGGCCTATCTTAATTTTACCTTAAATTTAGTTGTTCACGTTTTAGAAAACATTTATTTATAAAATCAAAAGGATTATTATTTTAAACTAAAATACTCTTAAACATTTTTTTAAATTTTGATTAGAACAAATTACTTTAATTTTATAAAAAAATATTTTTTACAACTTTTTGTTTAACCATTATGAGAAGATTTGAGTTAAAATTTAAGTATCTGTGTGAATGTGTACGCTTTTTAAAAATTTAAGTTTTAAAATTATTTACATATTTTTTATTAAAATGTTAAGAAAATGATGTTGCGTTTTTTTTTCTAAAATAAAACAAATTGTGGCTTCTAATGTATTAATGTGTGCTAAAAATTATTTAAACAATGTTTGTCATGTTGATAAATAGAAAAAAATGTTATATTGGTTTCAAAATTTTTCATAAAAATAATACTTAATAATGGAAATAAAAGTTAACCCATGCCCATGCCAGAAGTTTGTTTATAAAATTCAGTGTTATTTTGATTAGTGTTATATGTTGTTTTTACGCAAAAAGTTAATAATTCAAGATTAGAGTTTAGTTTATTTCTAACAATATTTAATGTTTTATCGATGTGATTGGAATCAAAGACATGAATTTAATTTGGTAAAAAAGATTTTAAATTACACAGGTCCACAAAAAAAGTGGTGTGTGCTGGGTGTCGTACTAAGATTTTCTGGCGTATTATTTTCCGCTGAACACGAATCTGAAGTTAAAATTAAGGGTCAAACAGCAAAACATCCTGTATACAAAGAAAATCGTAAAAAAAATAATATAAAACTCTAAGATATCTATATCTACTTACTCTGAGTCTCCTTATTTTATACTAAGCTTATTTTTATACAACTTAAAAATCTGTTTGTAAATATGGCATCTTTTAAAGTTAAATAAATGTATGCTCAAAAAAACTATATTTTGTTAATGTTTTGATTTGGGTTTAATTGTAATCTTTAATTTTTGAAATAAAACTTAATAAAGCACAGCAAGATGTACGAAACATCGTACTAAAGACTTACCTTTTACTTAATTAGGAACTTACCTTTATATATACATAATAAATTTATATATATATAATATATATATATATATATATATATATATATATATATATATATATATATATATATATATATATATAATATATATATATATATATATATATATATATATATATATATATATATATATATATATATATATATATATATATATTATATTAGAAAGATAACACAAAGACTTTCCCAATGTGAATTAAAGTGGAGATTAACCATGTTCATTACTTATTGATTCATTATATCGTTTGGCCTGTGCCACTTAATTGATGGAGCGTGAGTAATTAGATTTGCCTGCGGTCCCAAAAAAGCCATCCTTTGAAAATTATTACACGAAGCTTATTTAAGAAACGTACGCCAATAGCCGTGAAATATATTGGAAATCCGTTTTTGAACCACCTATAAGAGAAGACATTACCTTTAGCAAAAATGAAAGAATTATAGCCGTTTTTTTGTGGCGCAATAATCCAAGCATCCATAACAATGTATTCTCTTAACATGTCGTAGTGGTATCTAACGGAGTTTTATGACCATCTCTTACTTATTTAGCGAATGCTGTGATATAAACCGTTAAATATTATTTATATTGATTATTTAAATAGCTCATAAAAAGGAAAATATTTTTAATTTTTGGGGTTCTTGTGACATCCGTAATATACAAAAATACATTTTTAATCAGGTAAAGTTGACATATCAGTCAAAATATTACCAAGTTTGTGTCATTCAATAAACTTCTTAATCGTTTTTTTAATACAAAATATTTTTTTATCTACAACCGTGCGGTAACTAAGGTTACAAACACTATTTTAAGTGTGGTAAGTGTCACTTTACCGCACTAGTGTGGTAACTGTTACTTTACCGCACTAGTGCGGTAAGATCATTTGTACCAAGGACTTTTCAAAAATCGTTTATTTAAACATCGTTTAACAGTTATTACTCTTCACGTAAATTACCTAACATACTGATAATATAACTAAAAGTTAAACGTAATACTCGAGTTGCTCACATTTCCTATATTTACGACTGCCGATTAAAATGGCTTTTTTTTTGCGGTGGTGTCATTTTGACAATGGCTCACACCGATTGAATTAACCGCTACTTTAATCAATTGGTAGTGTAAAATTGGGATAAACGTCAAAGAAAAATTATCATCACAAAAAAACCTGACTGTAGATAAAATACTATACATAACTCGAGTGGTAAACGGTTTTAGTGCACTTAAGTGAATGCTAAACACTTGTCACTTACTCAATCACTAAGTAATTAAATAAAAAAATTGTTTATAACCTTATTAATACTAATAATGTCTGGTTAATAATTAAATGCAACCAGGGGTACAAGTATTTATACAACACCCCCTACCCTTTAACACCAATCTAATAAGGGTTAAATTTTATTAAAAAAAAACCTGCGTGTACACAACCAAGGCCAAGGACAAGATCTACATACCTGCAAGGTCAAATACACACCGGCGCTGTCAAGGCCAAGGTCAAGAAGTGATGGGAGTGATCTCCCTATGTTCTAAACTTACTCCCATTGAAACGGTAGGTGGTACGCTTAACACGTTAATTGCCATAATTATCATCAGCGATGTTTCGAAAATTGTTGCAGAAAATCTAAATCTAAAGACTTTCTTCTTTCCAATGTAGAAAAGGATATATAAAAGAGTACATACAAAGAAAAATTGAGGTATCGCAAAAACTGTTTAACCCTTCTCACTCGCAAAATACAACAACTGCATCAATCACTCCAAAAAATCAAAACACTTGCGAATGCCTTAATAACTGCAGTTTTACAAATTTAAGTTCCAAAAGGAATAAACTTCTGCAATAATACGAATTGCACAATACACATATAGTCTAGGAGGAATCGGCGCATGAGTACCGAAAACTATTCCACCTCAATTTTTTATACGATCCTTTTTAAACTGCCCTGTACTGATGATATAAATGCTGGTATGGCGCCACCTGGTGCCATATTGTTTAAACCAAAATTGCTTAAACCATTTCAAGGAATTGTTATTTTTTAACCGGACAATTTTTTTTCATAATCTTTTTTGAAATACAAACAAAAAAGGCTCTATGACTTTTTACGATAAAGTTAATATTTTTAGAAATATTAATTTTTAAAGTTATATAATATATAATAGAAAAAAACACAAAAAATATATATTTTTTTATTCTTTATACAATAGTTAATAATATCCTTAATTGAGATTTGAAAAAAATGTATTGTTTATACGGGTTTTTTGATTGTTTATTAAGCGCGCTCACAAGTACGCTTTCCTTACCTTTAAGTATCGCCGTCTCTCTGACTCATACGCTGCATCGGCCCTCTGTGTCCTGAAATTATTTATTCTTAATTTTAAAAACTAATGTTTTTTTTTAAATTGTTAAAGAGAGCAATGTTATTGATAATTTAATTATCTACAATTTGTTTTTTTTTAGTTTTTTTTTCTGAAATCAATTTTACAAAAGTTATTGGAGCTTTATTTTACTTGTAAGCGGGCGTAATAAGCAATCAAAAAACCTGTATAAACAATAAACAAATTTAAAATCTTAATTAAGGATATTATCAACTATTGTATAAAGGATAAAAAACTATATTTTTTATGTTTTATTTTTTTTAATATATATTTTTCATGGGTCAAAAGTATCTAAAGTTGAGATTTTTTGAACTTTTAAAAATTTATATCTTCAAAAATATTACCTTTATCGAAAAAAGTCATGGGATCTTTTTTATTTTCTTTTTTTCAATAAAGAATATAAAAAAAATTGTCCGGTTAAAAAATAACAATTCCTTGCAATTGTTTAAACAATTTCGGTTTAAACAATATGGCACCAGGTGGTGCCATGGCAACATGCATTTATATCATCAGTAGGGCAATTGAAAGCGGATCGTATAAAAAAATTAAGGTAGAATAGTTTTCGATACTTATGCGCCGATTCCTCCTAGACTAATAACCATTCATTATAACGTTTCAAACAAAAACCATTACTTGAAGCTGTTACCTACTAATAGCAGCAGATTTATTACTAACAGTGTGTATACAAGAATATATATTTACGTTGATTTATAACGGCCGTGATTTAGTAATGAAATTAAAAATAAAATAAATAAATAAAAGTTACTTTCAAGAAGTAGTTGCTTAAATTCTGCATGGATCAAATGTATGTATTTGTCACCTACTCCTGAATGCACCGCGTAATTTCAACCTGTTCATTTACGCAAGTAAACACCTTTAAAAAATATATTAACCATTTTTAAATGTTTTGGTGTCTAAATACTTTCAATGAATATTAGTTTCACAAACAGGCAAAAATGTATTTAATATCCAGTCATTTGTTTCGCACAGACGGGCAATTTGCATTGGTTAAATACAAAAGCTAACAAGATTAATATCAAAAACCAAACAAATATAATATGTTTCTTTATAGTCAATTTTCCCATTTTTTGTAGACTAGAATATAAAAAGATAACATAAATTACGGGTAAGATCATAAATCAACAGGTCGGTAATATTAATAAATGCGTAAAAGAGACGGATTTATGCAATACATGTATTTATGCTTCTAAGCCCTTTCTCAACATCATAAAATATAAATTGAATATAGTAGGTTATTTTATTATATAATAGATACTTTGAAATTAACTAAAGTAGGTGATTGTGATGCCACTGAGACGGGGAGATTCTCGTCTCTCGTCTCGTCCTGTCGATACAAGAGATTGATTTCCCTTCTGTTTAAAGCATCGAAACGAAACAAGAAAACGCCGATCTCTCGTCCAGAATCTCTAGACGGGAATCTCTCGTTTTTTTCTAGGTTTTTCGCTTTTTATGCAAGGATTTTGACGCAAAATGCCAAAAAATATATACAAGTGAATTAGATGTAAAAATATATTTAGAATTTAAGAGACATAAAAAAAATACAAACCAAAAATGTTAAACGCAAAGTAGAATATGTTTTATAAATATACTTTTTTACAGGATGAGTCAAGAATATTTATCAAAACAATCAGAAAGCAATTTTGCACACTTGTGCAATTACAAAATATTTTATAAGTAAAATTTCAATGACTGTTATTAAAAACTATGACGTAGCCAGTATGTAGGTTCCTTTATGGTAAGGGTAAGTATTATTGTGAATCGTTTAGTTTTTTATTTGTGGATTGCATAGAAACACTTATATTAAAACGCTAAATACGGCTAAATAGCCTTATTTTAAAATTACAAATTAAAAAAATTATGCTAATGAATGACCAACCGTTTGAGGTCCTACTAGAAGCTTTTTTATAACAGAACGCAAGCAACCTTTCAAATGCAAATAGATATAGACCAACTAACAGAGCAAAAAAATGTGCTCATTTTTACACCTAAATTTAGCCGAAAACAACCTGTGCCACATTTTAAATCATGGTATATAGATGAAAACCCCGGGTTTGTCCCAGCGAATTTGTTTACAGTAATCGTTTATTTAAACAATAAAAACTGTAAAAAAAGGTAATTTTTAGTTTTTCGCGTATAACTCAAAACTATTAGAGATATAGCGATGGTATCAATGGGACTATTTTAGAGAATTAAAAAACCTACAAAATGGTCTTTTATAGAGCTTTTTCCAAGCATTTCCCACCGAGAAAATCCGAAAAAACTCCAAAAATTGATCTTTTTCAAAAAAATATATCTTATTAAAAAGTAATTTTTCGAAAAATGATAGCTAATAATATGTAATTTAACTACGCAGAGAATGGTTTCTGTCGGATTTATAGTTTTCAATTAAGGGCTCATCAAAAATTTAAGGGCTTTTTTTTGCGAGGCTCACCGTTTTAAGGCGGATCAACATATTTTGATTCTGAAAACGGCATATGAAAGTAGAGATCAAAATCTTTCTCTCCATATTTTGAATTTTTTGCTCAGGGGGTGGAAAATTGGTGAAATAGTCTCTGAAAGTCGTGCGAAACGGAAAAACGACGAGCGAAGCAGAGTAGAGTAGCGGTAGTGGGGGTGCGAGGCAACGAAGGAGAAAGCATATTAGTCCGGGTAAATCTGTAATTTATCGTTAAATGATTTTGGAAGGTCATGAAACAATGAAAACTTATACATTTTTTTAAGAAACAGATCAACTACAATCTGTCGGAAAAAATAGGATCTACAAAGAGGGTTTTTACCTTTACCACAAGCATAAAGATTTTAAAAACGTTTCTTTTAAGGTTTTGGTACTGACTTCAATATAAATTAGAAATTATACTAGGCTTGATGGGTTAAATTCATCCTATTTAACCTTGACCCCTAACATACATTCAAAATCTTTCAATTTTAATGTTATATATCTTAAATTTAATATGATATTAGAAATTACATTTGAGGGCTTAGAAGGGCTAAATTTACCCTTTTTTTAACTTTCCACACCCCTAAAACATACATTTTGCTAAAAAAAGTTTTTTACCCTTAAAACTTTTTTTTTAATTGTTAAAAATGAGGAAAAACTTTTTTTTAGCGATATGTTTGATTTAGGGTGCCTGTTTTAGCTCTGCTTAGCCCTCAAGTATAATTCCTAATGTCATATTCGAATTCAGTGGCCCAAAAAACCTATAAAAAAACATTTTTTTGGAATAGTTTTATGCTTGGGGTGTAAAAACGTGAAAAATGGGTTAAAAAAACCTTTTCGTAGGATCCACTATTTCTTTTCAACAGTTTGTAGTTGATTTGTTTCTAAACAAAAAAATACAAAAGGTTTTATCTCGATTCATAACCTTCCAAAATCATTTAACGGTAAATTACAGATTAACCCGGACTAATACGCATTTCTCCTCCGTTACCTCGCACCCCCACTACGGCTACCCTACTCTGCTTCGCTCGCCGTTTTTCGCGTTTTGCACGACTTTCAGAGGCTTTTTTTACCAATTTTCCACCCCCTTAGCAAAAAATTCAAAATATGGAGAAAAAATTTCGATCTCTACTTTTATATGTCGTTTTCAGAATTAAAATATTGCAAAAAACTCCTTAAATTTTTGATGAGCCCTAAATCGAAAACTATAAATCCAACAGAAACCATTCTCTGTGTGGTTATACTACATATTATCACCTATCATTTCCCGAAAAATTACTTCTTAATCTTTATACCGAACGGATATATGATTTTTTGAAAAAAGATCAATTTTTGGAGTTTTTTCGGATTTTCTTGGCGAGAAATGCTCGGAGAAAGTTCTATAAAAAACCATTTTGTAGGTTTTTTAATTCTCTAAAATAATCCCCTTGACACTATCGCAGTATCTCTAATAGTTTTTGAGTTATACACGAAAAACCAAAAAATGCCTTTTTTAACAGTTTTTATTGTTTAAACAATTACTGTTAACAAATTCGCTGAAGCCAAAACCGGTATTTTCGTCTATTTATCATGTTTTAACAGATGGCACAGGTTGTTTCCGGCTAAATTTAAGTGTGCGAAAAAAATCTCTACTGATTGGCCTAATAAGCAATCTACCCATTTCTGAACGATATGGTTAAATGAAACGACGGCACAATCGTTTGAAGTAATCGCGACAACATACCAGTTTTAATTTGTTCTGATTCTTACAAAGTTATAAGTAACTAAACCTTAACAGTCATTTAATTATGGAACAATTTTGGTTTTCATTTGGACATTACAGAACAATTAAATGAACTAAATTTGCCTCTTCAGGGGAGTGATTAGGATTTAGGAAAAATAATATCTGATAGACAAATATCCACCGTGATACAAAGCAATATATTTCCAAATCCACCATGCAAAAATAGTTTTGAATATAAATAATAACTTAAAAATCGTTTTAAGTGTTTCTACATTTGAACTAAATACTTAGTCTTAAATACAAAATATATCTGTCTTTTGGTAAGTAAAGACAAATATTTAGTTCTATGTCGGGTTACCTTGAAAGTGAAACCGTTATTTAGTTTAACCTATTTATGTGATTTTTTTTCAATACGAACTTAATTAAAAACAAATACTGCAATTAACTGGCAGATGACCATTTCGATAATTGTACTCAAACTGTTAAAAAAAATTATCAAAAAGTCTAAGCTAAGTTGCAAAAAAATATTTATTTTTGAAACCTAATTAGTAGGTACGGATGTAGTTATGCATTATGCATTAGTTAGTATTTGCTTAGTCTGTACTAGTAAAATAAATACATGCATGTGGAATATTCCCGTGCCTTATTTCATTTAAAATTGACTAACGTCGCTTGCGACTAGTAGTCCAGGAAACGAACCATTTTGCCTAGCAATTTTTTTCAAAATGCATAGAATTACTTGAAATTTTGAGAGTAGGCACGAAATAGTCCAAGAATCAAAATCTATATCATGCCCGATGGGAGCCTTTTTTACATTTTGCCTACAGGAATTGATAGAAAAATAAGTTTTAACCAAAAAATGTTCCATGCATTTTTTTCTGTAAAATGCATACTTTTCGAGTTATTCGCGATCAAAAGTTGGAGTTTTTCGTCGATAAAATCGGGTTTTTGCAAATAATTCGATAAGCATGCACTTTATCGAAAACATTAAATAACGGAATTGTAGCTTTTAAAAAAACGAATAAAAGGGTTTTTGTAATTGCTGTGTGACCAATGCAAACCAAGTTGTGGTTTGTTAAAGGTTAGTTGTTATTCATCAAACACAAAATTTCAGAATTTCAAAGACAACGCAAAATCTATGTATTTTTCGAGGAAAACTAATAATAACTTTTTTAAAGCATTTGCAAGGACCTTTTTTTGAAAAAAAAATGTATCATTAAAGTTGAGTGAGTTATGGTTAAAATAAGGTTAGACCAAAATTTTTTGAGTGCAAAAATATTCGAAAACAACCCCCTAATTATCACCCTAATTAAAATGAGTCGTAGCTCTTTTTCATTTCTCTTTATCTATGTATCATAAATAAATTCTAAATTTTAACCAATTTAAATGGCTTAATTTTGAAAAAAATGAAGCTGTAGGTGAAAATTAAACTTCAGGACTTTTAATAAGAAAATACCTTTTCTTGAAAATAACTTGAAAACTAAGGGAGATACGTAAAAATTACTAAGGTATTAAATTGAAGCTTTTTAAATTACCAATATTTTGCTTTTTTTTAATTTACTGTATGATGAAAATTAGGTGAGATATAAACGTTTAAAACGCGTGTGTATAGATGAGCACTACCTTGTTTTAGCCCTTTAAACTCACCCCTTTAAAAAAGGAAGGGTTTTAAACAGTTTTAATATATAGGACCTTATAGCTCTTGAAAAAACCAACAAGGTGGTTTTTTAAGAAACTTTTCATCACAAAAACTAAAGGAGTTATGTTTAAAAAAACAATATTTTGGAGCATTCTAAAGGTTTTAGTAATAAGGGGTAGTTTTTACCTAAAAATTAAAAAGCGCTCATTGTCGTAATGTACACTTTTTTAGGGCGAGTCAAACTTAATTCCAACTTTTTATGCAATTTAATGCATAAAAAAATTCGCGGTTTTGTACTATTTTTTGCATTGTAATATTGTAAGGGTGGATTTTTGAGGATTAAATAAATTACAAATTAAATAAGTAATACTTTTAAGCAGTCATATTTTTTAATTAGAACTCTGATAATATGTTAATTTTTCTAGGGTAAATAATTGTTTTTTATTAAATTATAATAAGGGTTGATTTTCAAGGGTTGAATATAGTAAATAATGTTTTAAAGAATTAAATACTTATTTTAAACATATCTGAGCCTAATTTTATATGACTTAAGCTTTAATATGGATGTTCTGAAGGATTTTGCAATAGGAGGTAGTTTTTATCTATAAAGCTACTTTTAGCATAATGGAGATTTTGAAAAGAAGGGTAAGCTAAGCTTAATACCAAATTTTCATGCAAACACTGTAATAATATATTAATTTTTAAGGTAAATAATTTTTTAAAAATTAAGTTATAATAGGGGTTGATTTTTAAGGGATGAAATATTACAAATAATGTTTTAAAAAAACAAAATACTACTTTTTCAACCTATTTCATTCAAATTTTACTTACAATTAGCTTAAGCTTTAATGTATAGTTTTATAGGTTTTAGTAATAAAGGGAAGTTTTCACCCCTAAAAAATAAACAGCACCCATAGGCATATATAGATTTGGAAGAGAGGTTAGTTAAGCTTATAGCAGGTTTTGGACTTATTTTAGCTTTGTTTTCTTGACTAGTAGGCCTACGTATTATAGCAACATTATTTTTTACAAATAACCAATGCCAAACCAAATGTAATAGGCAACATAAAAGTTTTGAATTAATAATTAACTAATTACCGCAACAACAGTTACGTTTTTCCATTTTTAACTCGTTTTTTTTTTATTTTTCCCTTTTTTTTGGCTGACGGCGGGGGGCGATCGCCCCATTCTCCCCACTCTGAATCCGCCATTGCATCCAAGTGCTCCAATTTGCAAAAACAATTAATGGCGCTGTAGTCATTTGTCACATTACGGTGGTCCAGTTTTCAGTGGCTCGCGAAAGTATTTTATTACGTTTAAAGTAAGTTCTCTTTTTGGGGTATCTCCAAATTGCGGCCCAAATAGGCAGGTATAAGCTTTTTCCCAGTTTATGCATGGCAGAATTGCGACCCAAAAAATTTTGGAATAAATTTAATTTGATTAAGCCATGGCAGAATTGCGGCCTAAACGGTGAAGTTAACTGTTCCTACTTTTAGTAATTTATCACGTCTGAAATATTATTGGGAAAAATAAAAAGCCGCTTAAATTAACCAGAATTAACCATGACCGACCAGAACTGAGGGCTTTTGAATTTGTCTAAATTATCCCTACATAGAAGTAATTCACAAAATTTTAACAATTTTCGCATATGGTATTTATCACGTCTAAAATATAATTGGGGAAAATTAAAAGCCGCTCTAACTAACCAGAAATAACCGATTAGAACTATGGGCTTTTGAATTTTTCTAAATTATCCCCAAGCAGAAGTTATTAACCAAATCTTAATAACACAGCCCCACAAAAAAAAATTGTGCATTGACAAGACTTTCAAACATCTTTATGTTTTTGAGGTGGCTGAATACGAATCCGGGGTTAGTTTGACCCCATTAGGTCGTCGTTAAGGTCATTTCAAGGTCAAATATACAGAAATACACTTGAGTGAAAACAAATTATATAGTTTTATGTTTTCGAGGTCGCTGAATTCAAATCCAAGGTCTGTGTATCTCTACAGGGTCAAGGTCGAGGTCGTTTTAAGGTCAAATTTTTCAAAAAATACTTAGGTGAGAACAAATGATATATCTGTTTATTTTTAAGGTTGCTAAATTTAAATCCGAGGTCTGTTTGACCATACAGGGTCAGGGTCAAAGTCATTTCAAAGTCACATTTTAAAAATAATACAAAGTAAAAACAAATGCTACATCTGTATGTTTTTGGGGTCGCTGAATTTAAATCCAAGGTCTGTTTGACCCTACCAATTATCCATTAAGCCTTAAGTGATGCTTAAGCTTTCTCTGTTAACCGTTTTTATATAGTACTCGTATCTGACTTTTTTATTTTAAAACGATCTTAAAATTGGTTGTCCTTTACGTTTGGTTCCTGTTTTCATAGTTTTTCTCTTTAATGACCAGCAGTAATTTGTCATCACGTTTGTACCCCACCGTCTATGATATATTTTTTTTATTTCTTTTATATCTTGAAACCTTTTCCCTGCTCATCACTATAATCTTCCAGATTTGTTATAAAGTAATCTATATGTGCATGTAAAAATTCGCAAAAGCAGTTTGTGTTAGTTTTAAAAAAGTAGATTAAAATTTCCTTGGAAGTCATAAGAGCAATAATTACATAAAAATAGTTGCTCAAATGATAAAAGTTTTTCATAAACTAGGATGCTTAATAAGTATAAAGTAACACTTTTTAGATTCACATAGGATGCTTAATAAGTATAAAGTTACACTTTTTAGATTCACATATAGATTGCTTTCCAACAAATACGGGAGATTATAGTGATGAGTAGATATAAAAGAAATGGAAAAAAATATCAGGGACAATGGGATGCGAACATGATGGCAGATTACTGCTGACCATTAAAGAAAACAAGTAATAAAACAGGAACCAAATGTAAAAGACTAAAAAACAACCAGATTTTGAGATTCGTTCTAAAATAAAAAAGTCAGATACCATAAAACCGTTTAACAGAAGAAGTATCACTTACGGCTTAATTTATACTGGCTAGCAGCCTCAAAAACATACAGATATATAATTTGTTCTCGCCTAAGTATTTTTTGAAAAATTTGACCTTAAAACGACCTTGACCTTGATCCTCTAGAGATAAACAGACCTCGGATTTGAATTCAGCTATCTCGAAAACATAAAGGTATATCATTTATTTTCACATAAGTGTAATTCTGTAAATTTGACCTTAAAATGACCTTAACGACGACATGATGGGGTCAAACTGACCCCGGATTGGATTCAGCGAACTCGAAAACATAAGGATATAGTGGTCTTGTTCAATGTACAAAATTTTTATTTTTTTTGTGGGGCTGTGTAATATTCAATAAGGTATTTATTACGGGCTGCAATAATTCTATCTTGTGGGGGTCAAACCAGATAATCGTTCATTACCTGGAAATTTAATTACAGACTAACATTTATTTTGGGCCGCAATTAGGCTATTATTTTTACTTACCTGATGATTTGGGCTGCAATTGTTCTAGGCCGTCCTTTTTGCGTGTTATCGTGATTTTAGTTACTTATTAAGTGATCCCTTCAAGTTTTACCGATAAGATTGCAATCGCCCTGTGTACAAGAATACTCACAAGATTTTACCTTCTTTTATAGCATCACAAAATCAATATTTATATTTTACAACCCATTAAAAAAATTTACGGCCTCTATATTTTTAAGAGTGCTTAAAGAGGTGAAAAATCTTGTAGTGGTTTTGGCGTTAAGGAAAATAAGGCAGAGGGTAACTTAGACATGGAAAATAAAAACAAATTTATTTGTATGTGTACAAATATATATATATATATATATATATATATATATATATATATATTATATATATATATATATATATATATATATATATATATATATATATATATATATAAATTTATTTATTTAAAAATATTTTAATAGAAACCCGATATTTATTACATTTTTGGATTCCCCTGAAAATTCTGATATATTTCGGTATAAAGTCAACGTTCTCGACATATCCTTGAATTTTATGTCAAAAATGACGTTTGTAGACCCCAAAACAGGAGAATTTTTTCTTATAGGCATACTCTATTATTTAATTTCAGTTGAATTTTTGTGAAAATTAATTTTGTATATTGAGTGGATATTTTCGGTGTAAATTAATACAGGGTGACTAAAAATTAAGTACAAAAATTAACTAATAAAAAAGGTTAAAAGTCAAGTTTTTTCAAATGGAAACCCCCTACTTTTAATTTTAATCGTCTTTAGCATTAAAAAATAAGGTAACTTTGTATTAAGTAGTCTATTCCGAAAATGTATAGTTTTCGAAATAATTGACAATTCAACATTTTGTATTGCAAAAGTGCTATACGGCTATTTAATTTTGTTATTAGTGGGCCATGACGGCGGGACAAATTTAAATAATCTTTGTGCGTGTGGTCGACCCGGCATAATAAATATCTAATAACAACTAATTGTCAAATCTAATCCCGCCGTCATGGCCCACTAATAACAACATTAAAGAGCCGTATAGCACTGTTACTATACAAAATGTTAAATTGTCAATTATTTCGAAAACTATACATTTTCGGAATAGACGACATAATACAAAGTTACCTTATTTTTTAATGCTAAATACGATAAAAATATAAAAGTAGGGGTTTCCTTGAAAAAATTGACTTTTCACGTTTTTTATTAGTTAATTTTGTACTTAATTTTTAGTCACCCTGTTAATTTACACCAAAATATCCACTGATATAAAATTGGCCTCTTTTCAAAATTCAACTAAAATTAAATAATAGAGTATGCCGTATAGAAAAAAAATCTCCTTGTTTTGGGGTCTGCAAACGTCATTTTTGACATAAAATTCTAGATATGTCAAAAACGGTCAGTCTTAGGACTTAGGTATAGCATATTATCCACGAAATATAGCTAGAATTTTCTGGGGAATCAAAAATGCAATAATATATAGGGTGTTCTATTAAAAATAAGGAAGTTAGCATCGACTTCCGGTACAACCGGAAGTGCCACCATCTTGAAAATATTTTAGACTAGAAATTTGGTAGTTTACTAATATCGATAAGAGCAACTCATTGATATTATTAAACTACCAAATTTTCAAAATTTTTTTAGCAGTCCGCACGTTTAAACTGTTGCTAGATTCATTTTAGTGTATTTTTTTCAGGAATACAATGGGATTAATTTGTCATAATTAATTAATTAATTTATATTTTAATAACCGTACTATAACAATCAATAAATCAATAATTTAAAAAAAATCTTAGTTGTTGTTTAATACAAGTTTAGTTTTTTAAAAACATCGTAAGAAAGGTTTTAGAGTTAAAATTATATATGTAAGTAAAATTTTCCTTATTCCGTATAGTACAATGTATAAGAGTCTCAAAAACACGATCTTTGCAATTAAATATCTCCGGAACTGAATTGTTCATAAATTTTGTTCTGCACCAATCAATGCAGAATTATATAAATAATAATCGGTATAAATTTCAAAAAAAAGTGCCTCTCATGATACAACTACCTTAAGTAAACCAAGAAATTATAATTTTGAATCATATTAGCAATCCTAATTTATTTAATTTTGTTTGACAAAAACAAGACATTTTCAAAATTTAGGCCCACCGTTTTGGTCGTTAACTAAATATTCTTTAAAAGTTTTAATTAGCGCATGCGTATCAAATAATATTTAAATTATATCGGACATAATTTTTACGGTAATGACTACATGTTAGGTATAAAAAAAGTTAAGTTGTCAATTTGTCTTTAATAAATCTATTACTGGGTGGCCCAATTGGTATGACTCCTAGCTCAATGATGTAAGGTTATTAGCACAGTGCGCGAAGAAAACGACATCTGACGGCTGCGTAAAATCATGCCTAAAAGCTGTCGGAGAGGTGTAAGACTATTTATAAAATTTGTAAATAAATAAATAAATAAATATATATATATATA